>CATIWO010123861.1:0-35474 GCA_949673435.1 Macaranga tanarius | reverse complement strand
TAAACTCTAACCAACCATATGTGGATGACCGTGTCACCTCAGGTCAAAGGACCATATGCACCATTATGTCCAAGATTGTGATTGTTGACTAAAGTGAATATCCATGCAATCACAAATCTTACGTCACATGTTCGATCCACCTATCACATGAGTATCCACATGTCTATTCTGATATCTCATATCAAGTAGTATGAGACTCACTACCTCCCACTATCGATATCACATATCGATCAAGGAAAATAGACAGAGGTGATAGTCTAGGGATTAATATTACCAAATATTAATCCAATGACCACGAACATTTATAGTACATGTACTAAATAAGTTTGTCACTCATATTATCAACTCTTGATAATAAACTTATCTAACATTGTACTATGGGTAAATATTCAAATAAACAAACACTTTAATCCAAATGAATATTTCATTGCCATGGAGATAAATATACAATGTCTATATACATAAATGGCCATAGGCACATCTATACTAACAGAGACTAACCTTGTGCTTAATTAGGAAAAATGCCATTTTATGGTAGATGAGGGGATAGTCTTAGGCCATAAAATTTTGAGCAAAGGAATCGAAGTGGATCGAGCCAAAATAGAGATCATAGAAAAGTTGCCACCACCTACATGACTCAAGGGAGTTAGAGGTTTTCTAGGGCATGCTAGCTTTTACCGTCGGTTTATAAAGGAATTTTCTTTAATTTCTAAACCTATAACTAATTTGTTGATTAAAGATGTACCTTTTGTCTTCGATGATGCATGTTTGAGTGCTTTTGACAGGTTAAAGAAGGCATTGGTATCGACATCCATAATCATACCTCCGGATTGGTCTCTACCATTCGAGATCATGTGTGATACGAGTGATTTTGCTATTAGAGCTATGTTGGGACAAATGAAGAAATTGCTTGCATATGATCTACTATTCTAGTAAAACACTCTTTGACGCTCAACTCAACTACACCACCACTGAAAAGGAGATGTTGGTAGTGGTTTTTGCTGTAGATAAATTTCATTTTTATCTCCTTAGATCAAAAACTATCATCTACACTGACCATTCTGCCATTCGACACCTTCTAGCTAAGAAAGATGCCAAACTAAGACTAATGAGATGGGTTTTATTATTACAAGAATTTGATATTGAAATCAAGGACAAAAAGGGCTCAGATAACTTGGTGGCAGATCATCTATCTCGGTTAGAGAAAGAGAAAGAGGTAGAGAACACAACACATACCATTGGGGATAGTTTTCTGGATGAGTTTCTATTGGCGCTACATCATTTAGCAACCTCTTGGTATGCCGACATGGTAAATTATATTGTAGGGGGTGTGCTACCGGATGACTTATCACATCAATAAAGGAAAAGGTTTTTGTGGGAGGTAAGGCATTACTTATGGGAAAAACTTTTCCTTTACAAAACCTGTGGAGATGGTTTGATCAGAAGATGTATTCCCAACTCTAAGGTTAGTGATATGTTATCTCATTATCATGATTCGATGTATGGAGGGCACTATAGAGCATCCAAGATGTCTGTTAAAGTGTTGGAGAGTGGTTTCTTTTGGCCAATACTATTTAAGGATGCTAGGGATTACGTCCTCTATTGTGATTATTGTCAGAGGTTGGGAAACATTTTAAAGAGACATGAGATGCCTCTCACATCTATTCAAGAGGTAGAGATCTTTGATGTATAGGGTCTAGACTTTATGGTACCTTATCCTTCTTTTTATGGGAATCAATACATCCTTATATGCATAGACTATATTTCTAAGTGGGTAGAGGCAATTACTACACCCACTAATGATGCAAAAGTTATGGTAAAATTCCTTAAGAAGTTGTTCACTAGATTTGATGTACCACGAGCTATTATCAGCGATGAGGGGAAGCATTTTTGTAACCACCAATTTGCTACCCTTTTGAAGAAGTATGATGTGCACCATAAGGTGGCAACACCTTATCATCCTCAGACAAGTGGACAAGTAGAAGTGACAAACTGTGAGCTGAAGAAGATTTTAGAGAAGACGGTTGGAAGCTCAAAGAAGGATTGGGTGGGCAAATTAGATGACATATTATAGGCATACCAAACGGTATTCAAACCATTAATTTCATGTTGCCATTTAGGTTGGTGTTTGGTAAGGCATGTTATCTACCCGTCGAGCTAGAACATCGTTCATTTTGGGCAATAAAGACACTTAACTTTAATTTAAAGACTGCAGGAGAAGAGAGGCTATTGCAATTGAATGAACTCGATGAGATATGCCTCCAAGCTTATAAAAATTCCAAGCTCTTCAAGGAAAAGATAAAGAAGTGGCATGATGCACATATATAGAAAAAGGTCTTTCAAATTAGTGACTTAGTGTTACAATTTAACTCATGACTTCATTTATTTCCAAGTAAGTTGAAGTCTAGATGGAGTGGACCTTTTTGAGTAGTCCAAACCAATCCTCATAGTGCAATTGAGCTCGAGAATGACAAAGGTGATAAGTTCAAGGTCAATGGGCAATGATGCAAGCTCTACTATGGAGGTTAGCTAATGCAAAAAATGCTTAAGGAAAGAGGAAATTCAGAAAAAAGGAAAAGAAGTTTTTACACAGGTTTATACACGGCCGTGTCCAGGTACGTACTTTATACACGGACACATATATGCCCATGTCCCCTACCATGCTTGAATTGATGAATTTTAGGATTTTGGACAGAGCATAACATACCCGTGTCCAAAGCCATGTGTCAGGCCGTGTAGTAATACACGGGTAGATACATAGCCGTGTACTCACATGAGAGATTTTTAAATAAATTGACCGAGTGTAACATGGTCAGATACATGGCCGTGTGTCAAACCGTGTAAAATAAGGTTTTCAAAGCATCAATTGAGGCCAACATGGCCACTTATATGCCTGTGTGCTTGCCCATGTCTGCAATTTTATATTTTTGGTCCGAACCCTAACGTGGGCATCAACATGCCCATGTATATAACCATATGTTATTTAGTACATTTGTGACCGAACCAAATATGGGTAGTTACACGCCCGTGTGGCAGACCGTGTAGGAAATTTAAAATTAGGTTATACATTGAACACGGTCTAAGACACACCTATATCTCAAGCCATGTACATAAACGGTTTCAATTCAGAGTTTGACAAGCTTGTGTCTTTAGCCATGTATGCCATTAAACCCTAAAATTTCTACGATTCACGGCCGTGTAATGGAGAACATGCTCATGTATCGTCTGGACTATAAAAGATAAATTAGAATTTATTTTAAAATAAAACTTCACGCCTCTTCATTTTCTTTTCTCTCTCTCGCTGAAATCCTAAAATCTAGCTCACTCAACTATTTTCCAGCTTTTTCGCTCGCTTCTTCTCGATTTCCATTATGTTTTACCTCTTTTCTTACTATTATATGTCTGCGCCTAACCCTAAGCACGTTAAAACCTGAGCCCAATGTACTAGACCTTCTTCCTCTTCTCGACTAAGGCCGTCGACCGTACTGCTATAAGTTCCGGTGAATGACCCGCCACCTCAGGTCGCCGCTCCGACCACAGCATCTACACTCCATCCATGCTTCGGTTCACGATGCACATTATATGGCTAAGGTACAAACACTTCTTCCCCTTCATGTAGAGCCTAGTCATTACCCTTCTCAGCATGATTTAGAGTCTTTAGGTATATGGCCTGAGATTAGTGATAGGCTTGCCCGTGGTCATTGGTTGGATTTGTTGACCATTAGGGATCCTTGTTATTATGAGGTGTTTTTGGAGTTTCTTGCATCTTTTAAGATGGATAAGCAGGGCATAGTGGATGTGTTCAAATCTGATATGATTAGATTTCGATTAGGAGAGGTAGCTTTTTCGATGTCTATCATGGAGTTTGGTGTTAGGATGGGGATTTACAATGCTGAGCACGTTGAGAATGATGATTATAGGCAGTTGTGGTTAGATTTCCCTTCACATAATCATGATACTATTCATTTATTCTAGGATTCGCACCTTAGACCTGGTGATCGCTCGTTGTATGAGCCCACCAAGTCTAAGAGCACCTGTTTAGCTTCCCTAGTGCTGCATATTTTACATAGGATTATAGCCCATTCCATTTATGGATGTAGAGAGAACATTGGCATTATCACTTGGAGAGATTTATTTTATTTATACTGTTTGAAAACGAGACGCTAGTATAATCTGGCTTATGGTTTGGCAACTTACTACGACTCTATATTGGGTAAGTCGAGAGGGGCTTTGTATGGTGGGCATTATAGTACTAGGTTGGCCATTAGACTCGAGGTTTTTAGTGCACTTTGGGGTTTGACACAGAGTTGTCATATGATAGCATTTGATATGGATGCACTGAGATTGATGAGAGTGGTTGAGAGGACAGGGGATCGATATGTACTTGTTGAGGGCATAGTAGCTGCTACTGATGATGAGATTATTGCTGAGTCAATTCATCCCGAGGGTCCTCCTATGCCCGATATCCATATGCCCCACATGCCTATGCCAGCCGTTCCACTAGTTACTGAGGATAGATGGGCTCAGTTCTTTCAAACCCAGTCTCACCATGAGGAGATAATACAGTATCTGCATGTTCAGATGGATACCATATTCCAGGGTCTGTCTATTATGATGCTATCGGAAGGGTTAGTGTCGCCGACTATGCCACCACCACCTCCTTGCTTTGTATGTGACCCTAGTCCTTCAACTTCTGCTGTTGCTGCGGGTGCCTCTGCCCTATATCATGGTAATGATCTTCCTGCTGGTGATCTAGATTTGACTGAGGATAGTGATGATGAGTGATCCTATGCTTTGCTATTACACCTTTATGTTATTTTGTATTTTTCTTTTTCATTTGCTATTTGGATATTGTGGTTATGTATTTATTTGTAATTTGGATTTGATTGTTTGGATGTATGTATGATTTTTAGTTTTATGTTTGTGTTTTCATTTTATGGTTGTTTTGTGTTTTTTGTTTTGTTTTTGCAGTTTTTAGTTTTCTTAATCATTTCAGTTATTCATTCGATCCACCAACAGACTCAATTATAATTAGAGCTTAATTTCAGGAGAGTTTCATATTTCCCTATTTAATTTCTATTTTTGCACATTGAGGACATTGTTTCAGTTAAGTGTGGGGGGTGTATAATTGAAATTTTTCAAATTCTTTGTATACTTAAGTATGTGGTTATGCCTATCACTATTATGAACTTAGTTCAAATGGTTTAGTTTCTTTGCATAATTGATATATTCTCCAATTAATATTTAGCTTATGATTCTTAAACTTAGGTAATAATTTAAGGATTAAGGGATTTTTGATCTTTAATAAACTTAATGCTAATCCTTTATTTATGATTGAGACTCATAAATTAATGTTTTAAATTGTGAACTATATTATGTGTATGATGATTAGGTTGGGCAAGATGGAGCGTTATATACTCTTGCTTAAGTTATTATGAAAAAATTAATAAAATATGTTGAAAAAAGAAATTTATTTACAATTTAGTGAGATGGAACATAAAATACACTTGCTCAATTAATGCGTTCAATTGAAAAGGAAAATTTTGTATGAGATAGAGCATAAAATGCACTCATAATGAAAAAATTAGAATAATGGTTTACAGTATTTAAATGTTAATTTGTAAACTTTTTAGTTGTGATTAAGGGGATGGATTTCCGGTTGATAATAATTTGTATCTTTTGATTATTAAGTTATCGTTTAGGCTTTTGAGTTATAAGGTTTATTGTTAAATGTGCAAGTGAAAGTGGTTATTGAATTTTGTTCATTTGTATGATAGGAATTTGAGTAATTTTTGCTTGAGGACAAGCAAATGCTTAAGTGTGGGGAAATTTGATTGTGTCAAATTAGTATATATTTTAGGAGTTAATTTGTATTAATTTTATGATAATTTGTGATTAATTTATGTTAGAATAGGTAATTTGTACGTGTTTGTATTTTGCAGGGGTGTAAAAGACATTTGACAAGGCTAAGGGTGGAAAAGCTTATAGAAAACAAGGATTAGAAGTTGAATTTTTATGCAAAGAATCAACACAGGCAAGTACACGGCTGTGTATATGGCCATGTATGTCTCGGGGGAAAAATAGATATGTATACCATTGAATACACGTCCATGTTATGGACCGTGTAGTATTCCGGATGAAGAACACTGATAGAGACACACCTGTGTCGTTCGCCATGTAAGTTTCAGTTCTTGTGAGATGATTTTATACACGAGCGGTTACTTGGCCATGTACTATTATAGATGACAGGACACGGGGTCGAAACACGCACGTGTCTAGGGCCGTGTAGCTTTTGGGAATTTGATACAAAGATGTACATGGTTGGATGGAAGGCCGTGTAGAAGAACGTGTTCAAGGCATGATCGAGACAGGCCCGTGTATTATGGAGACATGGTCGTGTATGTTTAGAAATTTAGATTTAATCAACTTCTTTGTAATCCTTATCTTGGTGGAATTAAGGGTAATTGAAAGGGGATGCAATTGAAGCAAATAGAAAACATTCTAGAGTGAAGAAAAAGAGTTCATAGCTTTGAGGAAGTGAGATTGGAGGTCAAAAATATTCAAGAGATTGAGATTCTTCCTTTAGTTTATAATTTCCTTGTAATTGGTGATGAAATTCTTTATTATTCTTTTAGATTTTGTTTTTAGTATGTTAGGCTAAGTTAGTTTTTCATTAGGGATTAAGTATCCGAATATGATTTAGTTGTTTCTTTCTTCTTTTATTAATTCATGCAAAATTATGTTTATTATGCTTTAATGCTTGTGAGTGCCTGATCAACATTTATGTGATTATGGTTGAGAATATGCACTGAGAGGTGATAATCTTAATTGAACTATAAACATAAATTGAGTTAATTCAGTGTTAGAGATAACTTGAGTTGATTTAATTCCATAACAAGTTGTGCATGAGTTTCATCATTTAATTGATTAGGGTTTGTAATTGCAATAAGAGTTGAGTTACAACATCTTGGTTGAGAGTTATGAAACTAAGTAGTTAAACTTTGAGGGAAGTTAATTGCGAATTAAGATTACCTGGGATTTGCATGAGTAATTGAATTATAAGAAGAGATCGACTAATGATTGTGAGGTGAATTAATTTTCTAATGAGTTTTATTTTCATTGATTGTTTATTACTTGTTTAATGTTCTTTTGTATTTTAATTTCACAATAGATAGCAATTAGATTTTATAAATTCATTGAATTAGTAAGCCTTAAACAACTAGAGTAAGATTTTAGGGTGGATAGATCATAATCTCTATGAGACGACCTTATTATACTACGTGTTGATTCTGTATACTTGCAGAGTTCTAAAATAGGCAAACATTTATGGACCAAAAAATTTAGTAATTAAAGAGATACAAATTAAAATTTTATAACCAAATCATAATCAAGCATAAAGTTTAATGACTATCTGCATAATTTACCCTTAAACCTGAACAATATTTCCATGTCACTGCGAGTTGAAGCAACTCTTTTAAGTTAAATGGGTTCAAAATAAAGGCTAAGATATATATTAGGTTAAAATGAAAGTTGAGGAGTGAGATAGGTTAAACTGGTAAAGATCAAGGGGTTGAAAGTATGCACTTGACTATGAAAAAAGGTAAAGGTGCAGAGTTATATGATATTTTATTACTTCATCGTCTTTTTTTAATTACTAATTAAGTGTAATTTTTTTTATACAATCCAAATGAAATATGGTGTCTTCATAAATAGATAAATTATATATATATATTTTAACAAATTATTTAACTTTTCTATTACAAAATTTATGAAAAAATGTGTTGAATTATATAATTCTTCCATATATTATGTCATTTTTCCCATTACCATAGTTATTTTTTTTTATTATACCTTAAATGGTTAAGAATTCATAATTAATAAAAAATTATATAATTTCTTGAAAATTTAAATAATTTTCAACTATAAAAATATACATAAAATCCGCTGAAGTAAATAACTTTTTCATAATCTTTTGTAATTTTTTTCATTATGTAATGCACTTTTTTTTATTACAGTTTAAATGAAAAAATGTTACATAAATCAATAATTAAATTATATAAATTTCAAAAATTATAAAACAATTTAATTTCAAAATTTATGCAGATTGGTTAAATTATATAATTTTTTAGGTTAATTACAAATACACTCATAAGTTTACTGCTTTTTTTAATTTTATTATTAATTTTAATTTTCAATTTAATTCAAGAATTTTAAAATTAATAAAAAAATGTTATTATACGAATTGTTAAGAAAAATATTAGTTAAAGTCACCTGCTAGGCAGGTTACTTCACCTCTTGAAAAAAATTAAATAAAAAACAATAAATTTATTCCATTTTATAAAAGTTTCATACTTCAAAATAATTTATTTCTGAGATTTTTTAAAATGATTTATATTAACTATGGCAATGAAAAATTACATATTTAATTGAAAAGATATGAAATTTATTCCATTTTCATGAAAACATTCAATGGTATAAAATTATTTAAACAATATAAAATTTGTATAAATAACCTAAGATTACTTAATTATTATATTAAGGGATAATTACACCAGCAGTCCTAAAAGTTTAGTGATTTTCACAATTTAGTCCTATAAACTAATTTTTTAACAATTGAGTCCTATAATTTTTTAAAGATGTCAGCATTAGTCCTAGGTTGTTAAGGTGGATGGAAATTATTGTGTTGTTTCAAACGCCATCGTTTTTGTGGTTTCATTTCTTCCATATTCAGCTTATTCTTCCATGTGAAAAAAGTAAGCCACCGCAGAAATCATTCCCACATTCACCATAACTTATGCATGTGGTTTCATTTCTTCCATATTCAACTTATTATAGCTAGTTGATATCTACAACTAAAACTATCAAATTATTTACTGCAACGGCTTAGCTAGCTAGCACCAAATTCCTCTTACTTTCTACATGAAAATTCCAGGAGCACATGAACCCCCAAAGCCCCACATTGATGTACTACCCAGTCTAGGCATGGGGCATGGTATCCCTCTCCTTAAGCTAGCTAAAAGGCTAGTCATACACCATGACATCCATGTCACCTTCCTTGTCATCACCACTAATGAACCTTCCGTTGACCATAATAACCTATTCCAGTCACAAACTCTTCCTCCTAATCTTGATATCCTTGAACTCCCTCCTGTCGATGTCTCTAAAATCACTACTGAAGATATGAAGGTTGTGACCCGCCTTTGTGTCATTGTAGATGAGAGTCTCAAGTCTCTGAAATCTATTCTTTTAGAGTTAAAGAAGCCAAAAGCTCTTATCATTGATTTGTTCTGCAATCAAGCTTTTGAGGTCTGCAATGAGCTATCAATACCTATTTACTCGTTCTTCACTGCATCAATTGCTCTTCTTTTCCTTTCTCTTTATCTTCTTTCTCTGGATCGTGAAGTGGAAGGAGAGTTTATTGATCTTACTGAGCCAGTTAAAGTCCCAGGATGCACTCCGGTTTGAACTGAAGACCTGTTAGAGCAGATCAAGGACCGAAAAAATGATCAATATAAATGGTATTTACTTCATGTTAGTAGGTTGCCTTTGGCAGCTAGGATACTTCTTAACTCATGGCAGCATATTGAACTAGTGGCGCTTTAAGCTGTAACTGAGAATTCATTCTTAAGCAAATCCCCACACCACCAGTTCATTCAGTTAGACCATTGATCAAACAAGAAGAACCACTAACTGAATCAGACATCGAATGTCTGGACTGGCTGGATAAGCAACAACCTAACTTTGTTCTCTATGTTTCACTAGGCAGTGGAGGCACCTTGACAGCTGAGCAACAAGCTGAACTAGCATATGGACTGGAACTGAGCCAGCAGCTGAATATGGAAGAATAAGCTGAATATGGAAGAAATGAAACCACATAAATGATGTCGTTTGAAACAGTTCAATAATTTCCGTCCACCTTAACAGACTAGGACTAACGCTGATATCTTTAAAAAGTTATAGGACTCAATTGTTAAAGAATTAATTTATAGGACTAAATTATGAAAATCAATAAATTTTTAGGACTGCTGGTGTAATTATTCCTTATAAAAAATATACTTCGTGAAATTGGACCTATTTATGCATTAATTAATTATGTTTTTTTGATTTTTATTGTTTTATCTAATTTTATCCTTACGCCTTTAGTGGTAAAAGTTACAAAATTAATAAGCATATTATCCAAAGTACATAGGTTTCCAACCAAATAATTTACATAAAATAAAGAAAAATATGTAATTATAAATTAAATTCATAAAATTTTAAAGGCTTATTTGTAAAAAAAATCCAAACGTTTACAGCTTTTTGCAATTTAATCCCAATCTTTTAATTTTTGCAATTATGTACCAATTTTTATTTTTTTTATTTTTTTGCAATATTAACACATTAATGAATTTGGTCAAATAAATTAATTCATTAATATTTTGTAATAAGGCTTATTGGGATCCACTATTTGTGTTGGTGGCATTACACTTCATTGGCCACTCAGAATTTTCTAAAATAATTTTGACCAAATTCATTAATGTGTTAATATTGCAAAAAAATTTAAAAATTGGGATATAATTGCAAAAATTAAAAAGTTAGAATAAAATTACAAAAAACTGTAAACATTTTGAATTTTTTTTCACAAACAAGCCAATTTTAAATTGTTTTATTTAAGCTATGTTATAATACTACCAACGTAACAAATTATAGGGGAAAGTGCAATTCTAATTCATGTGACTTTAATTTATAACAAGTTTTTGACTTTTTCTATATTTAGATACTCTATATTTCATATTTCTTATATTTTAATATTCTATCAACTAATATTATAATTATTTTACGATAAAATATTAAATTTCAATAATTAAAATTATTTTATATACAATTTATCATAATCTAATTATTTGACTTTTAAAAAAATATTTATTTTTTATTCATAATAAAATTAAAAGATACCTAACTTATATTTATTGTGCATTCATTATTCATTAATTGAATGTCATATCATTTTATAAATAATTTTATTATTAAATATATATATTATTTTAATATTATATTATAAATTTTTAATATTTTAATAGAATATTAAAATATAAAAAAATATTAAATATTAAATGGCATCAATTTATTGTTAGTAGGATGCCTGAACACACTCATTTTTTGCAGTTTTTTTTTTTTTTTTTTTTGCCTATATAATAAGATAAATAGCATCAAATAATGGTTGGTAGGGCTGTAAACGAGCCGAGCTGCTCTCGAGCTATTCAGAGTTTGACTCAATAAACATTCGTTCGAATTCGTATATTAAAGCTCATTTAGTAAACGAGCCGAGTTCAAACTATATAAATCTCAGCTCGTGGAGGTCGCAAACAAGGTCCAATAAGAGCTCACGAGCTGGCTTATAATTTTAGTGTATTAATAATTTAATTTTAGATATATAATATATGAATTTTTATTCATTTAAATATTAAAAAAGTATATTATTATAAAAAAAAACCATGATTTTATAGTAACTTATTTAGTAAATAATTTAGTTCAAATTTTTAATGAATAATTTTAATTTATATTTTATATTTTTGAAAATTTCTTTTAACTAGTTTAAGCTCGTTTAAGTTTGTGAATAACTCGCGAACACTAAAAGGTACAGTGAACTCAGTTCAAACTCGGCTCGTTTCTAAATGAACTAAGTTCGAGTTAGCCAAAGCTCACTTCGGCTCGGCTTGTTTACACTATTAGATATGAGCTTCACAGCTACAGTTTTACCACTAAGCCGAAAGCCAGTGATAATGGCAAGACTTGATGGGCTAGGGCAGTATCATGAAAAAATTTTTAGAATCAAGAATCAATTGTAGGGGGCTATGGCTATATCATGAAAAAAATTTCTAGAATCAATTCTAGTTTTGAAACTTCTAATTTGACAAGTAATGTCAAATTGGTCAACTTTCTTAGATCACCAAACACTGCCAAACCTTTCACCGCACTTAGCGACGCTAAACAAAGACCTTTCAGCCTAAAGCATATTTTCACTCCTCAACTTTATATAATTACCTTTAACATCCTTTAATTTTTATTATTTTATTAAATTTTTAAATTTTTATTTGTAAACCTATTTTACCTCCAAAATTTATATATTTTAAATTCTATTTAACCCATATAATACCAAAATAAACAAAACTTTTATTTAAAATAATTTTAAACATGTAAAATGCTAAAAATAAGTTTTAAATTAATAAAAATAAAATTTTAAATTAACATAAAAAAATTAGAAATTTTCAATTATATAATATATTTTAATTAAACATATTATTTTACTTCATATAAATTTTTGTTTTATATCACGCTGATTTCATGTATTGTAGGGTTAAATAGTTTTAAAATAAGAATTTAAAAGTTGAATAAAAAATAATAAAAATTGAGAGTTGTCAAAACTAATTTATAAAGTTAAGGGGTGCAGCTATATATTTGACGAAAACATGTTTGTGGCAATTAAACCATTTTTATCTTTGGTTGGTCCAACCTCCATACCTCACTTGTTTCTTTGTGTTGCCATTTCATAAATATATAGCTGCCTCCTTTTTAATAGTTTTCAATTTTTCATGTCAAGAGATCATCATTATGGCATATTGTTTTCATAAACCAAGCACAGAAGAAGACTCAGTTATACTCTTCTCAACTACTTCTGACTCCACCAGCTCCTCCTCCTCTTTCCACCACTCACCACTGAGAGCACCACCGCCACCACCACCACCACCTCAACACTCACAAATATCCTACAAACTGACAGTAACAAACCTTTCTTATACCATATATCCTAGTGGGTCATTTATTTCATTTTTTCACTTGTTACAAAAGCCTAAACCTATTAATATACTTCAAACAGTCTCTTTCGGAGCAAGAAGTTCTGAAATTCTTGCTATTGTTGGTCCAAGTGGTACTGGGAAGTCAAGTCTTCTTCGGATAATATCAGGAAGAGTAAAAGATAAAGATTTCAATCCCAAGAGTATATCGATAAATGACCGGTATATTTCTAGTCCTTCTCAGTTGAGGAAGATATGTGGATTTGTAGCACAAGAAGATAATTTGCTTCCTTTACTTACTGTCAAGGAAACACTAATGTATAGTGCCAAGTTTAGGCTCAAAGATTTAAGCTCAAAAGACAAGGAGAAAAGAGTAGAAACTTTGATGCTGGAACTTGGCCTTTCTCATGTTGCTGATAGCTTTGTTGGTGATGAAGAGAACAGAGGCATTTCTGGTGGTGAAAGGAAAAGGGTATCTATTGGTGTCGATATGATTCATGATCCTGCAATTTTACTTCTGGATGAACCAACTTCAGGCCTAGACAGCACTTCAGCACTTCACGTTATTGAGCTTCTTTCAACAATGGCAAAAGCAAGGTCAAGGACGGTACTGTTATCTATACACCAACCGAGCTATAGAGTTCTTCGATACATTCACAACTTCGTTATCTTATCTCATGGCTCTGTTGTTCATAGTGGTAGCTTGGAATCATTGGAGGAAACCATATCAAAATTGGGATTTCAAATTCCATTGCAGCTAAATGCTCTAGAGTTTTCAATGGAAATCATACATACAATAGAAGATTCGAAGCCTAAAACTGTTGATACATCTCCTCTAGATGATAACAATCATGAGCCATACTCTTGCTCAATTTGGAATGAGGAATCAATTCATCAATCTCATGAAGGTACAAAGAAAAAGGGTATTTGTTATTTTTTCAATTTATTTGAAATTATGTTTCTATGCTCAAGATTTTGGAAGGTCATTTATAGAACAAAGCAACTATTTTTGGCAAGAACAATGCAAGCTATTGTAGCAGGATTTGGGTTAGGCAGCGTATATATAAAGGTAAGAAAAGATGAAGAAGGCATTGCTGAAAGATTAGGACTCTTTGCGTTTAGCCTTAGCTTTCTTCTTTCTTCAACAGTTGAAGCACTTCCAATATATCTCCAAGAGCGAAAAGTTCTGATGAAAGAAGCATCAAGAGGAGCTTATAATATCTCATCTTACATGATAGCTAACACCATTGTTTTCTTGCCCTTCTTGTTTGTTGTTGCTCTTCTTTTCGCCGTGCCGGTCTACTGGATTGTGGGGCTTAATCCTTCCATTTATGCTTTTATCTTCTTCACTTTTGTTGTCTGGCTCATAGTCTTGATGGCAAGTTCTTTAGTTCTTTTCTTAAGTGCAGTATCACCTGATTTCATCTCAGGAAATTCTTTAATCTGCACCGTTCTTGGAGCTTTCTTTCTGTTTTCTGGCTACTTCATTCCAAAAGAGAACATACCAAAGTATTGGATTTTCCTGTACTATGTTTCTCTATATAGATACCCATTGGATTGTCTTCTTACAAATGAGTATTGGAGCGCGAGAAGTGAGTGTTTTTCATGGCAAAATGGTGTCAACCCAGATCATTCTCAATGTTTGATTACAGGAAATGATGTGTTGAAGAGTAGGGGACTTGACAAAGATAGTAGGTGGATGAATGTGGGGATTATGCTGGGGTTCTTTGTGTTCTATCGGTTGCTTTGTTGGGCTATTCTTTCTCGAAGGGCTTCCAAAACAATTATTTAATTATGTAGATGTGTTTCCGTTATATTATAGTGAAGTCGAATTAATAAAAAAAATCAAATGGAGAATTATATAGTTCATTAGATATATCTAAATCTATTTATGTAAGAATGTGTTATCGTTATTTTCATACTAAAATCATATAATATTTTGTTACGAATATGATTTCTCAAAATTTGTGTAATTAGTTATTATCTAATTGTATGGATTAGTACGCATTTACAAAATTGTTATAGTTTTGTGAATGAGTATGTCTTATTTCTGACCCTTGTGTGTATTGTATTTTATACCATTTGAAAAAAAATGAATTGCATTCCAAAATTAGATCAATATAAACGAATTACATAAATTCATTATATAATCACATTATTAAAATGCAACTGAATAGCAAAATGACAGCGTTAAAGCTGTTGAAGCATTTGGTAGTGTTAAAAGTGACACTATGATAGACTCTTCTAGCATATTAAATAGATAAAGGAGAAAATCTTTGCGTATTATTTTCAATAATTGAAATTGTAGCATGAAGTTTGAGTCATTATATTTTTATTAGTTGAGTACAAACATTCGAAATATATGTTATAAAATTAATAATATAGTTTGAAATGAGAATGAATTGGGTAAAATATAGAACCGTACTAAAATTTCAAATCGAATTATAATAGAATTGTACCAAACCAAATAATTTTTATTTTAGATCGTGTCAAATTGAAATACATGAATACTTTGGTACTGTTCTAAATTTTTTGTAAAATTCTGAACTGAAAACCACACACGCACACACACATCAAACTCCAGGATAACTCAGCATCCACTTTGTGGAAAAATATATACTTCAGCAGAGTTTTGCCTCATAAGATCTCTTATCTCATGGATAGCCAGTGGCAAGCCAATCTAACTCCCAAAATGCTAGCTACTTCAACCAATTACTCTAAAAAAATAAATATGTAGGAGTGGTAAGTATTTTCGCGAGAAAATACTCTGAGTGAACTAAATATTATAGGCAAAGTATAACCCAATATCTTATGAAAAAATGAAAACTCAATAGAAATTGTCAAGGTGTCACATTTCTTATAGACACATGTAATTATAGATGACTTTACATATTTACATATATTTAAAAATTATTTTTCATCATACTCTTTACGTTAATCATAATAACTTTTCCATCATCAAGTGCATAACAATGTTTATCGTATTATCGAGTAGTACTTGCTACACTAGTCTTTCGAGCTCTTGCTAAACTTATATCAAACTTTAAAATATAACTCAATGAGTTTAGAAGTAAGCACGTATATGTTTAGAACACAATAAAATTTAGAAACATTCTCAATAAGTTTATAGCACTGCACAACATGTACAAGTAGATATCACTGTTGCCAGTACTCACACCACATCAAAGGTCTTAAAAGTTAGTATGCATGTGATAAGTCATTAAGAATACGGCTTCAATTTGCCATAAAGGCTTCACAACCTTTGTCCAAAGGTGACATAATCAAACCATGGTCATAAAAAATAATTTGTCCCTTACAAGAGCAAAATTCTTAATTTCGTCAATTCATCTTGAATGCCATACCCCAGGAATGGTCTTATATCTCAACATATGAGGTAAAATATTATGTCATAAACACATTGAGCCCCACCATATCCCGGACATAAACTTATTATCTCTTAATAGTATATATGCATGTGTTCAAAGTTACAACCTTTACAATCTTTCTTATAGCTTAAATATTATTATCAATAACATTCATCTTACATTTTTGTACTATTTTTCATGGAGTTTTCATTTCAATGTACTTTATATTCTCAAATTAGTCTTAATACTAATTTAAGAATTTGGAAGTTCATTATATTCAATTTAATGCTTTTAGATTTATTTTAGTATAAATTTAGAAAGTTGGAGATTGATGGTGTTCAAACCTTATCCATGAGGTTCTTATTTCTTTTTGTTTAACATTTATGATTGTTATTCAAAACATTACTTGTACACATAATGTATCCGTTGTTGCACATTTCCAAGCAAGTAGTTCTTTAATGAATTATTTGCTAACTTACTTCAATTTTTTTTTTTAATTTATACTTTAGTTCAAGTATCGTTATTATCAGTTATGAAAGGTAGATATTCTAGGTGTTTTGGAAGAGTGTTTCTAATGTTCTTTGAGGTTCGAAATAAATTAGGATTGTTTTGGATGTTAGAAAATCCAAAATAGGCTTATAAAATGAAGGAAAATAGTTTTCTGGGGTTATATAGCCATGCACAATTATGATATAGCTATGTATTGCGAGCATTCTGGTGGTGGATGCCCATGCACACAACCATGCAAGGCTGCGATATAATTGTGTTAGACTATGATATAATCGTACACACTGGAAACTGGTTTGATACCACTTCTAGCTTCGAGCAAATTTCAACTATAATCTTTATGCCCTTTAAACCACACTTAAATCAATTATAAGACACATATTTTTATAGTTTTTTAAAGAATTAATATATCCTAAATCGTCATTTCTTTTAAGTGATTTAAACCATAAGTTCAAAGTTGTATTGCTATTCATTTTCCTATTTGAAGCATTTACCCTTTTAGTTAATCACTTTAGTTTAGTTTCACCTTAACTTTTTACACACTTAGAATTTTAAGCATGATTCAATATGAAACCTCAAGTTACCAATTGAGCCATTTTACTTTATTAAGTATTTCATATTAAATTTAGCATGAGTTCAAAGCAAATGCACACAGTGAGCAAATATCAAACTTTCTATATTTGTTCTTATTTGTTCCCTTAATATAACCCTTTTATCCTCTTGCTAAAACCTTCTCCAATGTTCTAATACCTCTCTTGAAGTCTTGAACTTGAGATGAGAGCCTCCCCTTTGCATGCAAATCTCAATTTCCTTTTCTATTTATTACTTCAAGCTCATTAGTACATGAGTTCTCCTTGCCCTGCTTTATTTTCTTCTCTCTTCCCTCTAATACTCTAATGTATTTATGCAGTAAGTGACTTATTCTAGTAATAAAAATGAGGTTGGAGAGCAAGTATTGAGTCCTTAAATAGCTACCCTTAACTCTCTTGAATTAGCCTAACTAGTGGTAAGTTAACTTAACCCAATTCTTCACCTTAACCATGTCACCTAACCCTCACACTCCTCTCACCTTGACACCTTGACTTCCAGCACCTTGCTCTCATTTCATTCCCTTTGTGATTGCTTACTACCCCCTTGCACTTTCCCTTCACATTTAGTTCAACCCTCGATTAATTCGTTTGCTTACTCATTCATTTGGTAACTTCTAATTTGCTCAATTTAGTCCATATAAGCTCTATCCATTTTTAGTCCATATATTTTCTCCAACTTGATTTCATACTTGTAATTCCCACACATAACCTTATATATCTCCAATTCAAGCATTTTAATCTCTTTCATTTGTACATTCATCCAATTACTTTGAATTTGTTCATTTTTGTCCAAACTCTCCATCACTTT
Organism: Macaranga tanarius; assembly: GCA_949673435.1. NCBI lineage: Eukaryota > Viridiplantae > Streptophyta > Magnoliopsida > Malpighiales > Euphorbiaceae > Macaranga > Macaranga tanarius. The sequence continues at coordinate 17,431 of CATIWO010123861.1, read as the reverse complement.
TTAATCCTTTAGTCTTCCTCCAAATAAATTTTTATACGCATAATTTCCATTCAATTTTGTTCAATTTTAGTATCAATAGAATTTTACTAATTTTCACCGCTTCATCTAACGTAATCTAAAATATTATATTATACCTTGATTTTGTATAAATATTACGAATACCATACACACCGTGGGCACCGATGTTACAATTAATAGTGTTAAAAAAAAAAAAGACCAGAACTATATATATATATATTAAAATTGAAAAGCAGAAAATGAAACAACATCTAAAAGATAGAAAAAATTTATACAATAATATTTGGATAAAAGATCTTGTAAAGAAATTATTAAAAAAAATGAAAAATAAAAAACATTTGAGTGAAAATTTGAAAGATTGTATAATTATTAAAACAAATCTTCCATATTTTCTAATTGAAAAATACACATTTTTTTAAGAAAAGAAATTAATAGATATTTTAAATTAAGTTGATAAATTCATTTTAAATTTTCTAAAAATTCAATGCATAATCTTAGTATTCAATTTGTATTGCTAAAAAACTCATTTTTCATAGATTTAAGTATTTCATTTCACCAAATTCAATGTTAGTCATTAGTCAATTTTTATGTGTTTGAGCGCATCAACAAGATTAGAAAACTATTTTCTTTAAAATTTTTTTAAACATATCTAATATAAACAATAAACTCTATTTTTTATTTCTATAGAAAATTTTTTAAAAAAACTACTCTAATTCTCCACAAAAGATTTTTTTTTTTTTTAAAAAAAACTTCCTGTTGTCATATTTAACCCTTTTTTCAATTACTTTTTATACTTTTAGTAAAACTTAAAAATTATATATTTATAAAAATAAAAATAAAAAGACTTCATGTAAAAACTTTAAAAAATAATTCTCGTTAACAAATGCCAAAGGTCCAAATTGGACCCCACATTTTGTCCTAAATTCATATTGGATTTTTTTTATTTTTTTTGAGTCTAATTGGAACTTTTTCTTTTAAAATTAGACTATAGTAAACATTTCCTTAAAAAAACTTTTATAATTAAGTCCTATAAATGAAATAAATATTTAATTTTTATGCTTAACCAATGAAAGTTTATTTAGAATATCAAATAAACTTGATAATTTTTTAAAAAATATATATTTAATCTAATTATAAAGTTTAAAAATTTTTAAGGTTATACAATAATTTTTTAAAAATTTTAAAAACTTTATAGTCAAGTTGTATGTATATAATTTTATTCATAAATACATATGAAAATTCATCAACTTTATTTATAAATTTAATTTTAACGGTTAAATATTCAGTAATTTAATTTTAATAGGTTGACTAACAAAAAATTATTTACATTAACAAATAAAATTGATGAGTTTTTTTTTTTTTGAAATATATATTACTTGATTATAAAAGTTTTTAAGCTTATAAACAAATTTTTAAAAAATTCAAAAACTTTTTAGAAAACTTTAAACATTATCATATCAGCTTAAAAATTTTACAATTAAGTGATATATATTTTTAAAATGAAGTTATAAGTTTTACTCTTTAGTCCAAATAATGTTTCGTCAGCTAACTATTAAAATTAAATTTTTCTTTAATTTACAAGACTTAATTATAAAAAAATTTAAAAAATGTCCAATATGGTCTAATTTTTTTTTTTAAAAAAAGCCTATTGGTATGAAAAATTCAAATATTTGTGATCTTTTCAAGTTTTATCCTAACTTTTTAATTTTGACAATAATGTCCCTAATTAGCAAATATTTGACAATTTAAGCACAACTAGGTTTTTTGTCAAAATTAAAATAAAAATGTTGATATGGTATCCTATAAAATATCAAATTTACCCTTTTTGATATTCTAAATCTCTAATATTCTATTGGTATAAAAAATTTAAACGTTTGAAATTTTTGGCAATTTTATCCCAACTTTTAAATTTTGATAAAATATTTTAATTTTACCAATATATTAATTTAAAATATTATTTATTTAAAATTAAATAAAATACAAACATAATAATAAAAGAATTAAATTTACTGTTGAAAAATTGTTAAATTCATAAATGATTTTCCTTATAATAGTTTTTGTAGCACCCTCAAGGTACCACATACACGTGTCCCCAAATTGCATCAAAACATGAATAAGAAATTTTTTCTCAAAAGATAAATTGTATATATATATATCAAAGTAATAATTTGTAGAATATGCATAACCTTTACATAAGTATCTAAAAACAACATATGTTGAGTACAAAATCCCAATTGTCAAAATAAAGAATGCTCATGATGATGAAGATGTCAACACCAAGCTTGTCATTGACCCACCTGAGCTCACAACTAAGACACACTCCAAGCTCCTATCGAACAATGTACCACAAGCTAGTCTATCTAACTATCTGTGCCTGAAAAACACAATTGCAAAGGAATGAGCTTGCGACTCAATAAGCAATGGATAATATAATCATACATATAATTCTCCTGAAGAACTAATTAAGAAAAATATATATAATACATTACAACACATCAAACTCCAAGAATTCAACATAAAAGCTATGTACGACCATGCTTGATTCGGCACATTTTCCTCCTGGAACCTCACGGCCCAAAATGGCATACGGCCATGCTTGAATTGATCATTTTCCTCCCAATTTGTACACGGCTATGCCAAAAAGGCACACGGCCATATCTGATATCCTTTCAATACCATACTTATGCACGACTGTGTTTAAATACCACATGACTATATCTAACAACCTGAGCAACATTTCAAACATCACAACAAGATCTTTAAACATCAAAATGATATGATGTAAATAGCATAATAATTTTAGGATATTTCATGCATATTTAGGTTGCATTTAGTTTACATTTTAGCTTAATTTTGATGCATTTCATTCATAATTATATATGCTTTTGATCTTTATTGTTTTCAAGTAAATTCATATGAATTTGGATGATTCATTGATTTTTTGGAAGTTTATTTGAGCTTAGGGAAGTTATATGGTTATATAGAAGTCATTCAAGGTCAAAGGAGTTGAAAAAGGCGAGCTTTGGAGTGTTTGGGGCTGTCACCACTCGGCATGACTCGATACCATTCTTGCCGACTTGGCACCAAAGTGCACTGTCATGACTCGGCACACTCTTTATGACTCGGCACAGGTGTGAGGAGACATGACTGTTCGGACCATATCGCACTCTTTCGGCCATAACTCTCTCTATAGAACTTGGATTCAAGTGATTTAAGAGGCTATAGAAAGCTATTTCAGAGGGCTACAATTCTATGAAAACATCTAGACTCAATTCATTTTCTTAATTGCCGAAAATGCCCTTAAAGTGACAGCTGATGTTAAAGCACATGACTTTTCATCAAAGATTAACTTGTACCCTTTGTCTATTAACTTCCCAAGCCTATAAATACTTCATGATTATCTTTAGAAGAAATAGCATCAATAGATAACACTTTTTGCCATAGAAAAATATTAGAAATAAGAATAACAACAAAAGATTCAAGAGAAGAAAGAAGGCTTGAAGATTAGAATGGCAATTCAAGAGTTTGATGCTTTCTTATTCTTTATGATTCTAAATTATGTAACTCTTACTATATCTTCTTAGAAGTATTTTATTTCTATGGATGTAGATTAATTGCATATTGTTAGGATTTATTTTCATGTCATGAACCATAGTTTATTAATTAATGAAAGTTAATCAATTTCTCTAATGAATGTATTTTATGTTTATTGTTATTCATGCTTATTTATGTTTGGCCAACTTAAATATGATTTTAGTTAGCGTTATGTATTGAAAGATGGTAAGACTAATGAAAGAAGTAAGCATAACATGAATTAATTTTATGATTAGAAATAACTTAAATTATTTATGTCCATAATTTGGGATAGACTTTGCTTTATAATATGTGTGCTTGATTTAAATCATTATGAGTGAGGATGAAAGTTAAATCATAATGTTTAAATAATTAAATGCATGTTTAACCAATTTATAATTGAAAGAGTAAATTGATACATTATTAGACTCAAGGAAATGCATTGCTTTAAAGAATAATTAAATTTACATAGAAAATGAATTGATAGATAAATCCTAATAAATTTTATAATTTCTCTAATTGTTGTTGCTTTAGAATTTATTATAAATAGTTTTTTAAATAAGTTTAAGTTAGTAGATTAAGCATTTAGATTTTATTTTAATCGATTAGAACTTTTATTAAATTTATTTGAGCCTTAAACAAGTTTTAAATAATATTAATTAGTGAGTAGCTCATTTAATTCTTATGGGATACGACACTTTTACGCACCATATACTACTATTTCGATCTCATATACTTGCGGGTATTGCATTTCAAATTATATGTAAACACAAAACAACATTATTGGTGTCTCATATACATCAAATTATACCATTTAAACAATCCACAATCATAATCCATACATTCACAACTCACTTTCAACATATATATAAAACAATGCAATAATGCATGTTATGCAAATTAGTATCCGGCCGGAGTTCTCAACACACGTCACACAAAGCTCATTTTTTCTTTTTTATATTTTTGTATACAAGTGGCCATTCCTAAGACTCTCTGTCCAGCTCAGTCTCAAATATCACACATTTATATATCTCACACGAATGGCCACATCTGAGACTCTCTGCCCAGCTCAGTCTTAGATATCACACGTTTATATATCTCACATGAATGGCCACATCTGAGACTCTCTACCCAGCTCAGTCTCAGTTTCATATTCAGTTGAGGCTCTCTACCCAGCTCAGTCTCTACTATCACACATTTTCCTCACATTCCTCACATCAATCATTATGCATATGTTTTCATCATCCTCACAACATTATTTATATCACCATACCATATTAAGTGGCTTGCACACATATGTGCCAATGTTTACAATTCATCACAACACATTCTCATATTTATAACAATAACATACATAATTATAAACAGAGAATATATTGTTTATATACCAAAAATATACCAAAAGTAAACCAATCATATGCCATAAATATATCATTATTGCCACCATGAATGGCATATACCAACCAAATATAGTCAAACTACTATATTTACTTGGAAATCACTATATACATGCATTATATTAACAATTACTTACCAAAAGTTTCAACTCCTTCATAAAGAAAAACTCTCCCCATATTGAGTTGGGTCCTCTCTTTCTCTTCTAACTCCTAACATTACAATTCATTCCAAAATCACAAAGTGCAACTAAATGCTCAAAGGTTCTATATAACTTAAAGATGAACATACAAGTCCAATAACCCCCAAATTACTACTGAAGCTAGGGTTATGTGTCTACTACAAATTTCAATTGGAATCACTCAATTCGGATAAGTATGAAATTACTTATGGATTTTAGAATCCATTTGGGCAAAACAGGGCATCCATAAGAGCAGTAAAATGTCCAGTACTTTTTGACCCTTCTAGCATTAAATTCAGGTCAAGCTTAAAATAAAAAAGTTATAGAAGACTCTCTGAAGTTTTTAGGAAGTCTAACCATGCTCAAATCAGAGCTCTAACGCTCAAGATATGGCATAAACAATGGGGCTAGAAAATAGGGTAATAAGACATGAAATTGAAACCAAGAAAACTCAACTCAAATCAATCAATAATACAAGAAAAGCTTACCAAATATGCTCCAATGTATAAAAGACCTTATAATGATTCCTAAATGCTAGCTAGAACAAGATTAAAACTCTCCAAAAAGCTCTCAAGATTCACCCCCTTCTTTTCTCTAAAAATCTCTACACTCCACAATAACATACACACACACATATACACACAAACACTTCAACCAATCAAACACCACCAAATGACCTATCCAAAGTCTTTTATAATCATTGCCAAACCAATAAATCCATATGTATCACCAATTAATAAATATAATAATACTTAATAATATAACAAAATATCATCAAAATATCTACTGTAATGAAGCGACATTACTTCACATTAGCCTAAAACTTTCTAATGTGACAATTCGCTCCAAACTTTCCCATCTAATTCCTCTTTACAACTTATACCCATTCTCAAACTCAAATAAAGTCTGCTAACTCTTATGCATAAAATGTAATATGTACATCATACGCACGTGTGCTAAAGGGCGGGTGTTATATTTCTCCCCCCTAATAAAATTTCATCCTCAAAATTGACTACTCACCATCTTCCAGGAATAAATATGGGTATTTCTACTTCATCTGTTCTTTCACTTTCCACGTAGCCTCTTTCGGAGAATGGTGGCTCGACTTCACCTTCACTATCAAAATCTCCTTATTTCTTAACTTCTTCACCTTCCAATCAAGAATCTCTATTAGTTCCTCCACATAAGTCAGCTTCTTAGAGATTTCAACCTCAGGCTCTTGTATGATGTGACTTGGGTCTGGTTGATATCGTCGTAGCATTGACATATAAAAGACATTATGAATAGAAGACAATTCTCTTAGAAGAGCTAATCTATAAGTTAAGGGTCCAATCCTCTTAATTATTTCATAAGGCCCAACGCATCTTGGACTTAACTTTCCATGTTTGCTAAATCTCAGAATTCTCTTTTATGGCGATACTTTCAAGAAAACGTTCTCTCCAACATTATATTCCATTTCGCAGCGATATTGATTCGCATAACGTTTTTGGCGATCTTGAGCCGCTTTTAAGCATTTCTTGACCACTTGAACTTTTTTCACAGTTTTTTGTATCAAGTCCGGCCCTTTAATTTGTCTCAAACCTTCAACATTCCAATAAATCGGACTTCGACATTTTCTTCCATAAAGAGCCTCATACAGTGCCATTCCAATACTAGAGTGAAAGCTGTTGTTGTAGGTGAATTCTAGTAATGGCAAGTGATCATCCCAATTGTCTTTAAACTCTATAGTACAAGCTCTCATCATGTCCTCCAAGGTCTGAATTGTTCTCTCTGATTGTCCATCCTTTTGGGAATGAAAAACAGTACTAAAATGCAATTTAGTACCGAATGCTTCTTGTAAACTTCCCCAAAAAGTTATGTGAACCATAGATCTCTATCCGATATAATAGATACAGGAACCCCATGTAATCTTACAATCTCAGAAACATACATAGATGCCAACTTATCCAAAGAATCCATCTATTGTATTGACAAAAAGGTGCGGATTTAGTGAGTCTATTAACTATCATCCAAGCTGCATCATGTCTCCAAAAAGTTCATGGCAACCCAATCATAAAATCCATCGTTATTCTCTCCCATTTCCATTCCAGTATCTTCAATGATTGTAACTTTCCCGTAGGTGTTTGATGTTTAGCTTTTACTTATGGACATATCAAACATCTAGCCACAAATGTTACCACATCTTTCTTCATTATTGGCCACCAATAACAAGGCTTCAAATCTCGATACATCTTAGTGCTTTCAGGGTACATCGCATAAGGAGCATCATGTGCTTTATTTATAATTTTTCTTCTCAATTCTCCAACATCCGGAACACATAAATGATTTCCAATCACCAATATGCCATCTCCTCTAATTTTAAACTGTGTATTGATTCCTCTTCCACTTTTTCTTTCATCTTCTTTAAGATGAATCTTCAAATTAAGTATCCCTAATTTGATCCACCAATGACGATGTGATTTGCAATGTAGCTATTAGATGATTTTCCCCAATATCAAGATTAACATTCATTGCTCATAATGCCACAAGATTCTCCCTTTCATAGCAGATTATTCCAGCCGCAATCTCTACTATGAATGGCATATACCAACCTAATATAGTCAAACAACTATAGTTACTTGAAAATTACTATATACATGCATTATATTAATAATTACTTACCAAAAGCTTCAACTCATTCACAAAGAAAAACTCCCCCTTTATTGAGTCGGATCCCCTCTTTCTCTTCCAACTCCTACACATATTTATATACCAATTCGAACAAGCAAACATTACAATTCATTCCAAAATCACAAAATGGAACTAAATGCTCAAAGGTTCTATATAATATAAAGATGCACATACAAGTCTAATAACCCCCAAATTGCTACTAAAGCTAGGGTTATGTGTCTACTATAAATTCCAATTAGAATCACTCAATTCAGACAAGTATGGAATTACTTATGGATATAAAAATCCATTTGGGCAAAATAGGGCATCCACATGGGTAGTAAAATATCCAACCCTTTTTGACCCTCCTAGCATTAAATTCAGGTCGGGGTCGGGCTCAAAATACAAAAGTTATAGAGGACTTTCTAAAGTTTCCAAATACTCTAACTATGCTCAAATCAGAGCTCTAAAGCTCAAGATATAGTATAAACAATGGGGCTAGAAAATAGGGTAATAGGACACGAAATTGAAACCAAGAAAACTTGACTCAAACCAATCAATAATACAAGAAAAGCTTACCAATTATGCTCCAATGTATAAAAGACCTTCTAATGCTTCCTAAATACTAACTAGGACAAGATCAAAACTCTCTAAAAAGCTCTTAAGATTCACTCCCTTCTCTTCTCTAAAAATCTCTACACTCCACAATAATATACATACACATATATACACACACAAACACTTTAACCAATCAAACACCACTAAATGGCCTACCCAAAGTATTCTACAATTATTGCCAAACCAACAAATAAATCTATATTTATCACCAATTAACAAATATAATAATACTTAATAATATAACAAAATATCATCAAAATATCTATTTAGCTCCTTAATGAAGTGGCATTACTTCACATTAGCCCAAAACTTTCTAATGTGACAATTTACTCCAAATTTTCCTTACAATCTAATCCCTCTCTACAACTTATACCTATTCTCAAACTCAAATAAAGTCTAGTAACTCTTACGTATAAAATGCAATATGTACGTCATACGCACATGTGCTAAAGGGCGGGTGTTACAGTTTTAAAAATTAAAGTTATTTTTAATATAAAAATTATTACTTTAGATAATTTAAAATATTACTTAGTTTGTAATTATTTATTTGAAAGTAGTTAAAAATATCTAACTTTAAAATATAAAGAAAAATTATCACATAAATATATGAACACAAATGCACACATACATATATAATTTTTTTTAAAAAAAAATTAAAAAATAGTCAATCATAAATTCAAAAATTTATCACATGTAAATTTAAATTTTTAATTATCATATCAACATATTTTATTTAATTTTGATCAAATAATTTTAAATTGAAATATTTTTTTTTTCAAAATTAAAAGTGAGACAAAACTGCCAAAAGTTGCAGAAGTTTAAAATTTTTATGCAAATATACTTTTATGAATTTTATAGTATAAAGGGTAAAATTAATATTTTATCGTCACCAAGTCAGCATTTTTTGTTTAATTTTGACCAAATATTTATTTGTGTTAAAATTACCAATAATTGATGAAATTGGGACATTTTTACCAAAATTAAAAAGTTGGGATAAAATTACAAAATACTGCAAATATTTAGATTTTTTATACCAATAAGCCATTAAAAAAAATTTTCAATTTGACTATAAAATGAAAAAATTCTATGTGAACTTAGGGTGAAACATCGGGTCTAATTTGGACCTTTGGCCTATTAATAAAATAAGTCAAGTTCTATTTGACGGAGATTACTACTAATATTTATAAAAATAAAAATATAAAAATTTATTATACAATAAAAGTATAAAAAATAATTATAAAAAAAGTACATGGATAAAATATGTGTTTTCCCTAATGAACATTTACAACACAAAAAAGATTTTGATAATGATTCAACAATTGCAATGAAAATTTTAACATTGGTAAGAACTACAAGCTATGGTGCTGAAACAAATTTGTAGCATTTAACAACACAACTAAACATAATTAAAAAAATGGCAAAAAAAGCCAATTCAAAACTACTACTAGCCATCAACAACCATTAGAATCAACTAGTAGGGCGTCGTTCTCGCTTAAGCTAAGATCTCGAGTTAGAGTCCTAGTGAATGCGGTGATGTTAAATAACTATTGAGAGAACTTTAATACTCTGGTGGTCCTACCCAAGTCGAACTAGATTAGTCAGAGTCTTATGGGATCTGGATGCCAGTGGTTCACAAAAAAAAAAAAATTACTAACCAACTATTATGCAACTACTAGTTATTATGCCTCTTTGAGGCTTAGAGGCACTAGCTAGCTCTTGTTCATTTAGTGTTATTCATCCACTTCTCAATGAGTTTATTCATCACTTTCTCATTGCAACCATTAGCTCCAACATGCTGGGTTTTGAGTGATAAACATGCAGCGGAAACAAAAATTTTAATCATTCAAAACCCTCATAGGATCTATGTAATTCGGTTAAATTAACAAATTGGTTCCAGAATCTCACTAAGACGATCACAATGTGAGATTGTCGAAAGGATAAGAGGGGGTTAACTCTGGTGACACCCTGCCTTAAGCTTTTGTATGTTTTATCAGATTTAAGATGTTGTTGTTAGAGCCATGTCCTCTACCGGTATCTACATGAACATGATGTCCAAAGCGGTGTTGGTGTGCTAGCACCTTTCTCATAAATTTTCTCTCTATGTTTTTATTTCTTAAAAGAGCAAAAATATGAATGACTATTGGAATACAAACCCTATATAAAAAGATGTATATATATACATCATTTAGGGTTTTACTAACCACTCATTAAAGAGAGAAAATATGAATGACTATTAGAATACAAACCCTATAGAAAAAGATGTATATATATACATCACTTAGGGTTTTACTAACCACTCATTTACCAAAACAGTTTTGGTGTATCAATATTCACTTTCCTATAAAAGGATTTTATTTTATATACCAAAAATAATTTTTGATATATATATAAATACAATTTCCTTTTAGAAGATTCAATTTAAATTTAGTTATGGTAACTATTACCATAAATAAATTATATATATATATATATATATATACAAGGAGAAATCTACCTTATTGGGCAGATATACCCAATATCTGTTTTAGGGCTATTCTTAGTATGCGACCCTATAGGTTCACACAATATTGGTAGTGGGCTTGAAATCTCATTTCTAGCCCATAAGTCATAAGTAGTATCTAACAAGACATTATGACTACCAAAGTCATGTGAAGGTCGGTAATCCGACATAACCTATTTCATAATAAATATTACAGTCCTTTTATCACATGATATTTTCTATTAAACATAAGGCATGGTTTATGTCAAGCTTATATAATTCAATCACATTATTTCTCGATCTTAAGTATACTGAAATTGATAACTCTTTATCAATTAATTTCAGCATGTCCATGCATTTATATTTAGTCTAACTTATTGAGTGGCATGTAGATATCTTTCTCATGATTAGTGAGGGATAAATTCCTTCTTGATCACTCATATTCCTCATATGATTCATTCTATCTCCAACAATAATCTATTATATCGTCCTGTTAAAGACAACATTAGAATGTGTTAAAATATAGAACTCATCATGTAGGACTTTATGATGATCTCAGGTCAGATGACTAAAATAATATCATTATGATGAGAATAATTAATGACAATTATCCATGTAGTATTCTCATAGTGGGTCAATCCAGTACATCCTATATACCTATGATTTGACTTAATATACTATATACATGATTAGTAAAACATGATAATCAGTTAACCTTATACTAGTCTTTGTTCATTATTTTTCCATAATAATGACCAACTAGAGATGATTTAGAATATAATTCAATTTTTCATCTAAGAGTTTCACTATCAAGTCATATACTTGATGATTATAGACAGAATTAACTATTCATAGAATTTAAGAGAGTTAAAATGATAAAAATGCCTTTTTATTATTAGAATGCAAAATAATAAAGTCATAATATGGCCATAACACAATTGGCCTAGGGCATATCACTAATAAAACAGCCTTTCTTGTAAATACTTTAATTTCTATAGCTTGTAATTAATAATGTTCACTTCCTATTATTTATTTGATCTCCTCCACGAGTTCTTCTCCTTTTACCACCATCTCTGCAGCCCACCCTCGAGTTCTTAGCCACACTCCTAGCCCACTTAATTCAATTGCCTCTGTATTTACCTTCTGATCCCCATTTCGTGGCCATGCTAGCATTAGCACCCCATGCCATACTGACACAACTACTGAGTTTCAACTATAATGACTCATAAATCCATATAGTGCCTTATACCTAAGAATCTCCCCTTAGTTCACCCATTGCTTAACCACCAATCCTTTATCTTTTTTTTCTCAATAATTTCATCTCTAAGCATATTATTCAAACATTCTTCATCTTTCTTATCAACTTTTTTTTATCTTTCGCCACTTATTAAAATGGATGTCCACTCCTAATTAATCCTTTGCCCATCTCTTTTATTTTCTCCCTTGACATGGTTGCTTTGGATCTAAAACTAATATATATAATCGACTCTAGTGATTAATCATTGAGCTATTTCATTTACATGCTACTCACATTGATCATCTTTTTTCCCCTCTCAAACTCATATGGTCGAAGTATAATAGGAAGCACTGGTGGTAGTCCATCTATTACTTTACCATAGTGAAGTGCACCTAAAGCATTTGCTTCTAATCTTTCAAATATATTTCTAAAAATGCCATTGAGTTTTGTTACCTTTTGTCCACCTTCCATGAAAATGGAAGTGAAGATATTATTTGGATTTAGAAGTAAAATAGGTAGGCTTGATTTAGGCATTGGCATAGTTATACCTAGAATTTAATAACATCAGTAATGCTAAACTGATTAAAGGAAGTAATAGGATAGTAAACATAGAGAGAACATTCAAGCACAATAAGTGAAGAGGGTCTAGACAGGAAGATTTAAGCTTTTAGTGACTAAAAGAATAGGATAAATTAATGTTATATTATAGATAAGAGAAAATAGGGATGCAAATAGTGAGGACACATATGAAGGGAGAAAATGGAGAACAGAGCAACAAGTAGTTTCCTACTTAGTAAAGAAGGGTCAACATATTTGGAGTACAAATTCTTAGGATCAGAAAGGAGAAGATGAAGTTACTTTTCCTTAACCTGAGCAAAAGCTGAAAGGAAATTTGAGATAGTTCAGACTCAGTTAATGAGGCAAAAGGGTGGAAATTAATTATTGGAAGAAAGAAGAAGATAAAACTATTTAGAACTGATGACTTGTATTGTCTTTCATAGAAAATTATAACACTATAAATAAAAATATACATACATATATAGTAACTAGACTGTGATAAAACTAAATACATAAAACTATCTTCATGTATTTGACACTTAGAAATACTAAATATAGATTCATTCATGAACCTGATATTAATGACAAAAAAACTCATCATATATATGTATTAATTTGAGTTTAATTTTCAACAATCCCCCTTAAACTCAAATTCTAGTTACTCCAAGCTTAGATCTCAGCATTGAACTTGAAATATTAAATACATATTCATTTATGAACCTGATAATAATAACAAAAAAGCTCTTCATTTATGTGTATTAATTTCCAATATTCCCCTTGAAATCAAATTCTAATTACTCCAAGCTTAGCTCTCAGCATTGAAAAACCTTTAAACTTCAATGCCTTGGTAAATATATCAGTAATCTAAGAATGATATTTCATAGACTTGAGCTACAATTCCTTTTTGCTAATGCTTTCTTTAATGAAATGATATCTTATGTCTATATGCTTAATTTTATTATGAAAAATTAAATTCTTTTCTAAAACAATGGTTAATTTGTTATCAATAAAAATCTCAGTAGCTTCTTTTTACAGCAAATGCATTTTCTTCAATAACTTTCATAACCATGTAGCATGACAAACACAAGCAGCTGTAGCAATATACTCTTCTTCATAAGTTGAAAGAGTAATAATTGATTACTTCTATGAACTTTATATGAATGTAGCCTCTCTAATATAAAATAGAAAACTAGAAGTACTCTTTTTATCATTAATATCTCCTCCCTAATCACTATTGCTATAATCAACCAGAGTGAAGTTCTTGGAATGTGAATAAAATAATCTATAATCCAGGGTTCTTTTCATATACTTTAATATCCTCTTAGCAACCTTTATGTATGAGTAAGTTAGTGCTTCTATGAAACGACTAATGAGATGAACACTATAAAGAATATCAAGTCCAAAATATATTAAATACCTGAGATTTCTAATAAGTTTTTGAAATAAAATTGGAATAACCTTGGAAAGATTCAGTAAATGACATGAACAAACTCTTCTTACCCATCATATGATTGCTAGCTCCTCTGTCTAAGAACCATGCTTCTTATTCTTCACTTTCATTGCATATCATCAATAATATGGGCTAGTTATCGCCTTCTCCTTTAGCACAAAGAGGTTTTTCTTCTTTGACAGCTCCATTTTTACAATCTGAAGCATAATGTTCATATTTCTTATAATTATAACATTGCTCATTAGCCCTTATTCCTCCTCTTCTATTACAATTACTTTTTCCATACCATTTTGAGGATTGCCTTTAATTTGTCTCTTTAAAGTTATTGGAATTTCTATTATACATTCCTTTTGCTCTTCCTCAACTACTGTAATTAACATGTCCAGAGTCACAACCTCTCCCTCTTCCTCTTTCTCTTTAAGAATTTTCAGTTATATTATCCTTTTCTTTTAATGCCAGCTTTAAAAGAAGGACTTGGTTCTACTACTCATACTTCATCCTATTTTCATGTGCTTGTAATGATCCCAGTAACTGATTAACAATCATGGATTTTACACCCTTTGATTCTTCAATGGCTACTATAACATAATTGAATTTTGAATCCAAAGAATATAAAATCTTCTCAATAACTCAAGTTTCTAGCCTCTCACCATATCTCCAGATTTGATTAACAACAGCCAAAACTCTTAAAAAATAATTTGAAATTGATTCATAACTTTTCATTTTGAGAGATTCAAACTCTTCTCTCAAGGTTTGAAGATAAACTTTGAACACCTTATAAATTTCTTTAAAGAAATTCTGCAACACTTCCCATGCTTCCGTGGTACTTTTTGCACTAGAAACTTTTTCAAACATACTTTCATCTAAGCACATATAAATTAGTGTTAAAGCTTATTAGTCTTTCTTTTGACCTTTATGCAAAGCATTAATCTATTGTTAAGATAAACTTTCCTCATTCTTAGGCTATTAAAATCCCCTTTCAACTATCTCCCACACATCTTATGATCCTAATAAGGCTTTCATTCGAATACACCAATTATCATAATTTTCTTTAATGAGTTTTAAAAATTAGAAGGGAAACATGCCTCCATTCATTATCTTTTCTCTTTTCTTCTCTTTCAAGCTTTGATACCACTTTGTTAGGAGGAAGAAGAAGATAAAAGTATTTAAAATGGATGACCTGTATTGTCTTTAATAGAAAATTACAACACTATAAATAAAAACACACATACTTAGTAACTAGATTCTAATAAAACTAAATACATGAACCTATCTTTATGCACTTGACTCTTAGAAATACTAAATTTAAATTCATTTATGAGCTTGATATTAATAATAAAAAAGACTTTTTGTACATGTGTATTAATTTGAGTAACTTGATAATGATATTGAACAATGGATGCAATAAATCGAAGAAAAGGTGTAACATGACCCGCACCAGAGTTCAAAAGGAGAACTTCATACGAATGGTCTTTTATATTGCTGGAATTTGACATGGCTAGAGGGACAAGAAATGGAAATGTCGAAGCTTGATTTAATAGTGAAGATTTTTTTAGTTTATATACATGTAATGGCATGACTTGATTAAAAGAAAGGGTAATGACATAACAACTAAAAAAGCTTTTTTTTAAAAAAAAAAAAAGAGAAGAGTTTGGTATAATCTTATTAGAAGTAAATGTAATGACATAATATGTTTTTTTCTACCAATACCAACTACAAAATATGATTCTACCTAAAGAGTTTGGTAAAACTCAATAATATTTTTGATGTTATATATATGAATGGGCAATACACTTTGCAGCTCCCATCTCGAGTGATAAAGTTTTTTCCATTAGTCCCCCCATATGTTTCTTTAAATATATTCACATTTGAGGTTATTACAGAATTGGTTGTGAAAGATTGTTAAAATTATTTGCAACCAGTGCTTTAGAAGGAGACTTTCAAATGTATTGGGTCTTGGAATATTTTGAGTAATAGAAGTATTGGAATCTACTTCTAGTCAAGGTATTCGAAGACTTATTAAGCATTTTAAGAATTGGGGAATGATAAAGATAGGTTGGATAACATCCGATTTGAAACTGCTCATATCAGCTCAACCAGTAATAAGTGTCTTAAGAAACTCTAAACCATTCCTTTCTTTCTCATAACTATCTCTTCTTACAATGCATGTGAGTTTTTTTTTAATTCTATTCCTTTGCTTTGCCCATTTTGAGTTTCGTTCTAGTAGGCAAGTGTTGGGTTTTCCTACTTCTAATTAAACCTAAATTTTGACAAGCGTCCCTCTCCATAATTCAACATTTACCCATAAACGCTTATGTATTGAATTATAAAAATTCACAATATTTTTCTATTAAAAATATAAAAAAAAAACTTATTCTATCTATCTATCTATTCTTAAAATTCATAATATTTTTCAAATTATAAAAAAATATAAAATTTTCATTCTACTTAAAACACTATAATTCTATTCCATCTAAAATATCTCTCTTATCCCACTTAAAATCTTGTTTTATTTCATATAAAACACATTCAACATAAATTGAATAACGTTTAGCAATATAAATTGTAACATAATTGGAGCACCACCTTACCCTTTTGTAGTCAATAAAAGAAGTTTGTTAGAGAAGGTTTCTAAGAACTAAATGTTTACTAGCCTGTTTGTTGGCTGAGAAAATGCAAAAGTGAAAAAAAAAACAGATCTTGGGAAAATACAAATAGATGTAACAAATAGCTGAGAAAATGCAAGAATGGAAGTATTCCTCTTGTCTTTGGTATTGGTCTTAATAAACGAATATCTTGAAATTTATATACCTCCTTTTCTTTCGATAATTTACTTTTTGTTCTCGATTCAATTTTTTTAAGGTCTATTAGCATGTTTATATAATCATCAACTTTTAATATTTATGTATTTAATTTTTCCTAATTTAGGAGACCAGCAATATATGGTAAGAACCCACATATCCCAGTGCATCAACCAATCACTAGGTTAGTTTTTTTTTTTTAGAGAAGATTATCACTTTGAATGTTGAAATTTTATTTTTTTGATTTTTTGCATGTTACTAGGAAGCTTGTTGCTCAATGATTGACATTTTATATTGTTGATGGAAATATTAATGTTATAATTATAATTGATTTTATTTTATAGGTTATTTATTTCAATTTTATAATCTTATTTTTGTTTTATAATAATAATAATAATAATAATAATAATAATAATAATAATAATAATTATTATTATTATTATTATTATTATTATTATTATTATTATTATTA
>CATIWO010123762.1:0-17773 GCA_949673435.1 Macaranga tanarius | reverse complement strand
ACATTAAGCAAATATCAAATAAGGTTTTAATTTGTACGTGTTTTAATAGTGTTACCAAGTGTATATATATAACCTTACAAGCTCATTAAGCATAATAAGTGGATTAAGAAGATAATTACTGTAGATAATGGTATGTTAATGATTGTGTTAAGGACAAGGTGTGACATATTATCTTGATATACGGAATATAAACTAAAAATATATGAAAAATAAACCAACAATACACGAAAAATAAACCCAAAGTAAACCAATAATATACAAAAGTAAACCAATACTATACAGAAAATAAACCAAAAGAAACCAATAATATACGAATAATATACCAATAATATACAAATAATATGCCAATAATATACCAATAATATACAGAAAATAAAATCAATAATATACAAATAATATGTCAATAATATACAAATAATATACCAATAATATACGAACAATATACCAATAATATACGAATAATAAACCAAGAACAAATCAAAAGTAAACGAAAAAGACTATCATTTGTTTGAAGAAAAATAAATATAAAAATATAAAAAATTTGCATTTAAAAGCTATTTGTAATTACAATATTAAAGAAAAGTTTTTTTAATAATATACCAATAATATACAAATAATATACCAATAATATACCAATAATATACGAATAATAAACGAAGAATAAATCAAAAGTAAACGAAAAAAATTATCATTTGGTATTCGCTTAGCCAATAATAAACCAATAATATATGAAAAATAAACCCAAAGTAAACCAATAATATTTTTTAAAATATTATTTGTAATTACAATATTAAAGACAAGTTTTTTTTTTTGGTGAAGTATGCTTTTTGTCTTTACTTTAAAAACATATATTTTTGCTTTGTATGGGATTAAAATAATAGTAAAACATGCATATTGTTATTATATTTCTATTTTAAATAATTATTTAGGATATTAAATTAAAATTAATTTTCAATATAATATATAATTAATAATTATACAATTATCAATCTAATAATTATATATATAATCTGGCCAAAAGTTTTAAAATTGAATTAATGAGTGCACAACCAATGATGAATAATGGTCCAACATTAAGCTTCACTACTTTAGTTTCATTACTGATTTCTTCATGTTTGGCTACGAGTAGAAGCTGTTTAATTTGAATATTTCATTTTAGTTGCTATGCAATAGGGGACGGAGAACCCATGGTCATGGCATGACAATAATACATTAATGTGGTTAAGTAAAGAAAAAGAACAAAAATACATTGAATATTATCATTTTGTAAATAATTTACAAATGTGCGAGGATACTCCCTTGTATCAACTAAAAGAAGATAATTGTTTGAACAACATTTTCATATAAACCTTGCATCAACTGAAATATCTAAAAGAATGAAAGATATGTTTCCATTTCCTTTCCCGGTCCTGTAATAACTTCTCTAGCTATATCTGTTATATTCTCAACAAGGCAGTTTACATGTATTCTTTTTTCATAACATTTCTCAAACCGTATCCTATCTAATCTTGATATGTATTACGCCATTCTTTGAATCAACTAAATGGTATTTCTCATTTATACGCCCATTATACACAACATCATCAAGAGTAATTTCCACATGCCCCAGTGATTCCTACAATGTAAAAGATCAATCATGTAACACCCGTACTTTAAAAGCACTGTTCATGCATTATATTTTTGTGATATATAGAGTAAAGTTATCGTTTATTTTTAAGTGTGGGTATGTGTATGTTAGTAAAGAGGGGTATATTTGTTAAGAAAGTTTGGACTAATTTGTCTAAATAGAAAGTTATGGATTTTTGGGTAATAATCCAATTTTAGTAAGGGGGTGTGTAAAGATGAGTGATATTTATTATTATTTTATTTAGAAATAATTGTTGATATTATCTTTATTATTATTATTATTATTATTATTATTATTATTATTATTATTTTGAAGATATTATGATAATATGTAATTATTAGGAGGAAGACCAATTTGTATACTTGGTGATTTTTAATTGGTGTAATTATTTGTGAGTATATTATTATTATTATTATTATGAGAAGAGTGTAGAGAATTTTGGGAAGAAGAAGAAGAGGGTTTTTGTGGTTAGCTTTGGGAGATTTTTATATTTTTCTCTACTCATCTAAGACTCAATGTGTAAGTGGCTTGATTGATAATAATGAGAAATGGTGAGGAATATATAAAATAATGGGGCTGAGTCGGGCGGATAGCCTTCACTGATTGTAAAATCTGGAACTAAGCCGGACGGATAGTTCCAGTAGTGGTCACATGAGAAAAGATGAAATGTGAGATGGGTAAGCTGAGCTGGGCGTATAGCTACCCAATAAATGAAATGTGAGGATGTGAGAACTGGGACTGAGCCGTCTCAGCATGTGACCACTTGTGAGAAATGCACATGTGAGATAGTTTCGGCCAGAAACCAAATTATATGGTGTTATTAATGAATGAGTTCTGTTTCTATCTGATTTATATGATTGTTGTTTTACATGGTTGTGATTATGAATTGATATGTGATGTAATGAATGAAATTGTGGTTAATGTGATATTGCATAATTGATATGTATTAATTGATATGTATGAGGAATGCTTTTAAAGGTAAGTTAAAGCTTGTATATCTTATGTATATATGTTTGGAAGATGTTGTGTATACTTTTAGTATAGGATGAGCCTAAATGCTATATATGATTGATATTTGGCATAACTGTGACTGGTATGAGTTGATATGTACTTATCATGATTTGAAAGGGGTAAGTGAATTATTGTATACCTTATGTGTATGTTTAGTATAAATGCTATACATGAGTGGTATTATGTTGGAACTAGAGTTATGGTGCATGTATGAGTTTAATCTATAAAATTCTCTCTCTCTCTCTATATATATATATATATATATATATATATATATATATATATATCACTTAATTAGTTCTTGAGAAGTGATATATATATAATTACATTAGTAATTACTTATTGAGTCGCAAGCTCACCCCCTTTACAACTATTTTTCAGGAGATAATTAGTAAGAGCTTGATGCTTGATTAGTTGGTGATTTCCGGAGGCCCGAGGTATACTTGGTAAACCATATTCCATCTTCATTGTCATGCATTACTTACATTTATGGTGATGATATGTATATTTTGGGGATAAGTAATGTTTGAGTTGAGATGTTGATGTAGTGTGAATATTGCACTATATAATGTGCATTCTAGCAAAGACTGGTGTTGTATATGCATATGAGTATTGGTTTATGGAGTTTCATGTAAATGGTTATGTTGTATTAAATCTTTTGTATATGATTTGGATGAACCATTGATAAGATATATGTGTGAAATATTATTCATGCTGTGTGTTGGTGTGTGCTATGTGATTAGGGTGTGTTTAAGCAGGTTTTAGAATAGACCAAGGGAGGGCTGCCACTAGCCACTGGCGGGCACTAATGACTGGCAAGCACCAGTCCTTCTGGCTGGTTTAGAGCACTAGCGATCGCCAGTCCCCTTCAAAAACAATTTATGCATTTGTTAAAATAAATGTTGTGCTTCTTTGTATGTTTGTAATGTATGAAAAAATGCTATATATGTGCATGATATATCTTTGTGTCCTTAGAAGTTTAATAACTTTGAATTAGACACGTGTGAGGTGTAGTTTGAGGTGTATTAATTCAAGATAGTAAAACGGTATGATTGATAGGTAAACTTCAATAACCATTGAATTGGGAAGAAGATTAGTAGTATTTCAAGAATAGATTGGGTATAAAACTATGGTATTAATATAATTTGGTATAAAAAGAAGGTATATATAGATATTTTAAGATAAAGAAAGATATAGACGGTGATTAAAAGAGAGATTGTGCATGCTAGTTTGGTTTCAACTGTAATTGTATCACATGTGGTTGAAGATGGGTAAGAAGATTCTTTAGATGATAATGAGATTCAACAGAAGTTGATTCAAGGGTAATGGGAGAATTTATGATAGAAGAATTTTCTAATTTGTGACTAAAGAAAATTATGAGATTATTCTTATAAGCAGATTTTGAATCTTTATTCCTTCAAGGGTAAATTGATAGAGTGAGTCATCTACTATGGGGGTATGTTAATTTAGCTTAATAAAGAAGATGAGAGTGTGTGGTTACGTGTTGATGATGGGTAAATGAAGATTGTGCATATTTATTTAGTTTCAACCCCGATTGCTTTTCATATGATTTGAAGTGAGCATAAAAATTTATGAGCCAATATTGAGGAATCGATGAAGATTAGTTCGAGAACAATTGATGTACTTATAATCAAGAAATTTCCTAATGTGTTTGAGAAGGAATACCAGAATTACTACTGTACTGAAGAGCAGAATTGAAATGAAATTATTTCAAAGGTTACATAAATATTAATTATTTTGTACACATCAATGAAACTAAAAGAATTAGAAAAGGTAGTTTGTTAGACAGAATAATTTAGTATACGGGGTATCGATTCAGCTTATAAGAGGAAAAGATGCAGGTAATTAAACAGTATGTTAATAAAGAATGATTATCCGTGAATGAAAATTGAAAGGGTTGCTTGATTAATTGAGAGATGTTATAATGTTTTTGAAGATGAACTCGAGACTGAGACTTTAGCAAATTCAAATGATTGAACATTTTATTTCAAAAATAGTATTTAGAACTAGGAATGGATGGTATGAACTTTGGATTATGTCATTTGGATAGATTGGTATATCAATTGCGGTTGTGTCATTAATGAACAAGACTCTTCGATAGTATATGAATTAATTGTAATTATTTTTATTGTTGATACCTTTATTTATTTATCAAGTATAGAAGAATATGAAAAATATTTTTGAACAGCTTTGTGGACTATAGTGTGTTAAATTCAGCAAAAATAGGAATGGAATGGCAGATAATATTTTTCTTGGCACGTAATTATGAAGAAAATGAATTAGAGCTGGCTAACGAAGTTTTGAGAAGTTATAAGAAGTGTATACTACCACTTTTATATTGTGTTATCGACCGAGAATAATGGCAATATGGGTTATATGGAAGCCTCAAGACAAGAGTTGAGTTATATGTTAACACCAAATGGGAGAATAACAACTTATACATCTGGACAGTTATTATTTAACGGGGTAAATTATCTGATATCTGAACCAAAGTTAGCTACTATTGTTCAAGTATTAAAGATTTGAGAGTATCGGTTGTATAAGGGAATCATTTTCAATAGTTATTAAAATAAAGAGACTGCAGTATATTTCTATCCAAGAAGAATTAATTCGAGACTATAGAGATGAAATGGGATCTAAAACCTCTTTATTAGTGGCCAACAACGAAGGAAATATGAGAAGTTTGTTGCATGGGAGTGGAATATCAAATTCTACAAGGAAATTTTGACTATTAACAACACTGAAATAGAAATGGGAAAGGATAATGATGGATTTTGAGAATGGATTGTTACATATATTTTGGGAGCTTGATAGTGCATATAGTGTAATTGTATGAAGTACTATTATTTATAATGCTTGATAAAGATTCCAATTGAACAATTAAAAGAGTACAACTCAGAGATCGAAAGGTATGATGAGAGTTTATATAATGAAGCTCAAGAGAATAATTTAAATACTTGAAAATATGCTTCAAGCTTGTATGTTAGAATTTAAAAGATGTGTGGGATGAATATATTGGTTATAAGACAAAATAGTTACGGAATTGGGAAATACCATTAGCAAAGATTAATAGAGTCATCACTCTCTAAAAGAAGCAACATGCGAAGTGGAGGAGCAAATGAGATTGTGGTATCCGTACCTATTTCCCAGAAGTGGTGAACATTAAATTTCGAGGATGAAATTTTTATAAGGAAGGGAGAATTATAACACCCGTATTTTTAAAACACTGTTCATGCATTGTATTTTCCATGATATTTATAGTAGAGTTGTGAATTATATTTAAGTTGAGTATGTGCATGTGGTAGAGAGGGGTATATTTGTTATGAATGTTTTGGACTAATTTATCTAAATAGAAAGTTGTGAATTTTTGGATAATAATCCAATTTTAGTAAGGGGGTGTGCAGAGATGGGTGATATTTATTATTATTTTATTTAGAAATAATTGTTGATATTATCTTTATTATTATTATTATTATTATTATTATTATTATTATTATTTTGAAGATATTATGATAATATGTAATTATTAGGAGGAAGACCAATTTGTATACTTGGTTATTTTTAATTGGTGTAATTATGTGTGAGTATATTATTATTATTATTATGAGAAGAGTGTAGAGAATTTTGGGAAGAAGAATAAGAGGGTTTTTGTGGTTAGCTTTGGGAGATTTTTATATTTTTTTCTACTCATCTAAGACTCAATTTGCAGAGTTATAGAAGGTTTAGAAGTGGATTGAGCATCATTTTGGTAAACTTTATATTTATTTGTGATTATTTAAGTTAGGTTGTTGATATTACAAAATTCGGTTCTGTTTTGGGTGTTGCATCAGTCCTATTGTTTTCTTTATATCTTGAGTTTCAGACCTCTAATTTGAGAAAGGTTTAATGCTTTGGAAACTTTAGAGAGTCTACTGCAACTTTTATGTTTTGTACCAGAGCTAATTTTGCTGTTAAGGGTAACTAGCATAGCTGAACATTTTTGTGCTTAGTCTATCACCTCTGTTTCTCTGTTTTATCCGATTTTGCTAAAAAATCCATAATTAATTCCACACATATCCAAATTAAGTAATTCCAATTGTATTTGAATTAGACTCATAGATCTATCTTCAGTAATATTTTTATGATTTTTGGATGTGTATGTGAATTATTTGGACACTTTGAACCTAGAGTTTGGGGTTGCACTTAGTTGTATTTTGTTGAGTTGAGTGTAAATGTCATGGTTGTTATATGAATTGATGTATGGATTGTATGTAGGCTTGGATAAGAATAGAGGAGATCCTAATCACTAGTGGAGCTTTACTTTTGAAGGAGTTGAAACATTGTTGTAAGTGATTATTAATATAGTGGGATATATGTTAATTCTCTTGAATATGAAAAATGAATGGCTATGCATGAAATGAACAAGATAGGTGATGTGAAATGAATAAATATATGAATTGAGAATATATTGAATTGTGATTGCGTATGATATTAAATGAGATATGCTTAGCGACACATGTATGTATATTGTAAAGATATTGATTGGTAATTGAATGTGGTATGAAAATGAATTATATAGATTGTGAAAGTGATGAATGGTGGATTGATTGAATATGAGAATTATATTACTTAATATGAATTGGCAATTATGTGACGTGATATGATATATACATAATATGTATATATATTGTTGAGAATGATGAATTGTGTTGAATGGAATGATGAATGTGATGTGAGTTATGCACATTTATGTGAATTAATTGAAATATAGTATGAAGTGAAATATGGATATTGAAATGTGAATTGTGAATGTGCATGAGAAGTGATTAAAATGGAAATTGAAAATGTGTATGTGGCTTGATTGATAATGATGAGAAATGGTGAGGAATATGTGAAATAGTAGGGTGAGCCGGGCAGATAGCCTTCACTGATTGTGAAATCTAGAACTGAGCCAGGCGGATAGTTCCAGTAGTGGTCACATGAGAAAAGATGAAATATAAGATGGGCAAGCTCAGCCGGACGTATAGCTACCCAATAAAGAAAATGTGAGAATGTGAGAACTGGGACTGAGTCATCTCAATATGTGACCACTTGTGAGAAATGCACATGTGAGGTGGTTCTGGCTGGAAACCAAATTATGTGGTGTTATTAATGAATGAGTTCTGTTTCCATGTGTATATGATTGTTGTTTTACATGGTTGTGATTATGAATTGATATGTAATATAATGAATGAAATAGTGGTTAATGTGATATTGCATAATTGATATGTATTAATTGATATATATGAGGAATGCTTTTAAAGGTAAGTTAAAGCTTGTATATCTTGTGTATATATGTTTAGAAGATGTTGTGTATACTTTTGGTATAGGATGAGCCTAAATGCTATATATGATTGATATTTGGCATAACTGTGATTGGTATGAGTTGATATGTACTTATTATGGTTTGAAAGGGGTAAGTGAATTCTTGTATACCTCGTGTATATGTTTAGTATAAATGCTATACAGGAGTAGTGTTGTGTTGGAACTAGAGTTACGGTGCATGTATGAGTTTAATCTATAAAGCTATATATATATATATAGTTGCAAAGGGGGTAAGCTTGCGACTCAATAAGTAATTACTAATATGAATATATATATATCACTTCTCAAAAACTAATTAAGTGATATATATATATATATATATATATATATATCACTTAATTAGTTCTTAAGAAGTGATATATATATATTTATATCAGTAATTACTTATTGAGTTGCAAGCTCACCCCCTTTGCAACTATTTTTCAGGAGATAGTTAGTAAGAGCTTGACGCTTGATTAGCTGGTGGTTTCCGAAGGCCCAAGGTATACTTGGTGAACCATATTCCATCTTCATTGTCATGCATGACTTGCATTTGTGGTGATGATATGTATATTTTGGGGATAAGTAATGTTTGAGTTGAGATGTTGATGTAGTGTGAATATTGCACTATGTGATGTGCATTCTAGCAAAGACTGGTATTGTATATGCATATGAGTATTGGTTTATGGAGTTTCATGTAAATGGTTATGTTGTATTAAATCTTTTGTATATGATTTGGATGAACCGTTTATAAGATATCTATGTGAAATATTATTCATGATGTGTGTTGGTGTGTGCTATGTGATTAGGGTGTGTTTAAGCAGGTTTCGGAGTAGACCAAGGGAGGGCTGCAACCAGCCACTGGCGGGCGCTAATGACTGGAAAGCACCAGTCCTTCTGGCTGGTTTAGAGCACTAGCGATCGCCAGTCCCCTTCAAAAAAAATTTATGCATTTGTTAAAATAAATGTTGTGCTTCTTTGTATATTTTTAATGTATGATGAGATGCTATATGTGTGTATGATATATCTTTGTGTCCTTAAAAGTTTAATAACTTTGAATTGGACATGTGTGAGGTGTAGTTTTAGGCCACATGTTGCAGGTCTCACAGTTACTTTTAATAATATTATAAATTTATTTTAAAAATTATTTTTTATTCGTAAGAAAATTAAAAATACATCTAAACTTGATTTGTTGTGAGTTTATTATCGTTATTTAAATGATATATCACTCATTATATGATTTTAGTATTAAAATCCATATTATTTTAACATTAAAGTACATATTTTAAACAATAATTGTTAGAAGGGCATTAAAATATAAAAAATTATGATACACATAGTACTTAAATGTCGAAAAAAATACATGACTAATTTTATCAAAAGATTAAACTACAAGATATAAAATAGTATTTATCCCTAATATTTAATAGGTATTTTTAAGTCAAATCATGTTTACATTTGAAAACAACCTTCTTTTTTTTTTTGAAAGGGAAACTTCATTAAACAATCAAATTACAATACAAAGCATCTTGGAATAACCATGGAGCTTGCTCCTTCCAAATACAACAACCTGATATAGAACTAGCAGCCTTAACAATACTATGAGCTACTTGGTTTGCAAGTCTTCACACATAAACTAACCTTGCATTATAGATGACTACAGTCTTCCACAATCATACCATAGCTAGAGAAATCCTGCTCCTTACCATAAACACTTTGAGCAATTACCAACGTTTCTGTTTCAATAATAATATTCGAATAGCCTCTGCCAAGTGCTTCTTTAATGCTTAGAGCCTCAACAATTCTCACTTCAGATTTTCCACTAGCCTTTTGACATCTTGTTGTAATAAGCTGGCCATCAAAGTCTCTTATAACACTATCAAACCCTATTGATGAGTTATGATCAAAGAGAGTAGCATCCACATTACATTTCAATCAATTTTGGTTAGGCTTACTCATCTTACACATTGGGACAAGTTATTCCTTCCTACATCTTGGATATTATGGATTCGAGCCTCTCGCCATTCCTGTAGAGCCAGTAAGCCAGATTGAACAACATTGTTTGAATTGAGCCTCTTATTATTCTATAAAGCCTCATTTTTCCCATTCCATAAGCTCCAAATAATCATAGCAATCTTGGCCAACTCATCCTAAGATCTATTCTTTAGACCCAACTTGAACTAGATTATAAAACTCATCTCATCCCTAAAGCACATAGTGACATTTACTAAGTTCCAATAATTCTTTACAAACTTGTAAGTTAAAAACAGATGAGTAAACGATTAATCACCTTGAGCACATAAAAAATAAGAAGTGGTCACTTGAATACCTTTATAAATCAAGTTAACTTTAATTGGAACAACATTTCTAAGGTATCTTCATATGAGGTGTTTAACTTTTGGAGGCATCTGCAAACTCCACAAATTCTTCTAATTTCCACTGCCTATATTAAGGTCCTCTACTTGGGCCTGACAATTTAGGTTTTAGTACCCGCTTCTAACAGTATACTGCCCTTTTCTATTGCCATCCCAAATCAGGCATCCTTAACTAATATAGAACTAAGTGGAATCTTCATAATTAGCTCTTGATCTCTATAATTGAACAAGTCTCTGATCAGTTTCCAATTCCAAGCTTTTGAGTATGAACATAATAATGAGCTCATTATTGTATCCATTAAGTGAGCAGGGGCACGGTAGTCAGCTTGGCATTTTCACTACTTGGCAGCTAATTTTCTCTCTAAATATTAACCTTATTTCCATTCCCTATTCTCCACTTGCATTGTCTTCGCACTAGATTTTAAGCCTCTATATGCTTCTCCATACGAAATTTAAGCCTCTAAAAATGAATTGCGGGGAAATATTTAGCTTTAAACACTTTATAGTGTAAAGAAGAATTATTTATGAGAAATCTCCAGCCTCGTTTAGCAAAAAGGCTTAAATTAACATCATGCAACTTTCTAAACTCGAGACCACCTTGCTCTTTTTTAGTGCACATGTGCTCCCATCTCAACTAGTAAATGCTTTTAGCCCCCTACTACATGAACTCCACCAAAAAGCATTCATCAATTGCTCTATCTCTGTATAGAGGCTGATAAGAAGTAGAAAGATGCTCATTATATAATTTGGGACTACTTGGGTAATCATTTTTAAGAGAATCTCCTTCCCTGCTCTACTCAGACATATTCTTTTCCAACCCTAAATATGCTGCCAAATCTTATCCTTCACAAATTGAAACACATTTTTCTTATTATGACCAATTAAAAATGGAAGATGTAGATACTTACCATTTCCTTTACCTTCAGCGACATCCAAGCAAGAACAAATCTTCTGATGCCTTTGATCAGACATATTAGTGATGAAGAACATAGAAGACTTTTGGTGGTTTACTACTTGACCTGAAGCACTTTCATAAAGGGAAAGAATGTTTTTTAGCTCTATTGCCTCATCCTTATCAGCTCTGAAGAACACTAGACTATCATCGGTGAAGAAAAGATAGGATATAAAGGGCGTAAGCTGAGAAATCTTACACCCATGAATTAATCCTTGTACCTTTCTCTTTCTAATAAGAGATGATAGTCCTTTAGCTCTAATGATAAATAGATAAGGCAATAATGGATCGCCTTGCCTAAGGCCTCGCTGAGGAATTATAGGTACAATCTCATATTCACTATGAACCACTATATACTTAACTGATTCAACATAGAGGCTCATAAGACTCACCCACTTAGAACTAAACCCCATTTTAATAATCACTGACTTCAAGTACCCCACTCTATCCTAATATAAGCTTTATCCATATCAATCTTCATAACATCTATACCCTTTTTCCCTTAAATATTTTATTTTAAGGCGTGTATAGCTTTGAAGGCCATAAGAACATTATCAGTGATTAGCCTTCCTATAACAAAAGCACATTATGAATATGAAATTATAGAAGGCAACACACTTTTTAATTTATTAGCTAAAACTTTGGTAATAATCTTATAAATAACATTACACAACGAGATAGGGCGCAAATTTGACATTCTAATCGGGATCTTTTTTATAGGAATCAAACATATCGCTGTCTCATTTATTCTTGGAGAGAAATAACATTTCTCTAGAATCTCTAAGCAGGCTACCATTATCTAGTTGACAATAATACTCCAATAGTGTTGATAGAATACCGAGTTGAGGATATCTAGCCCTGGAGCCTTATCTGGATGCATTAAGAATAAAAATTCTTCAACCTCCTCTACTGTAAAAGGAGCCAGAAGCAACTTATTCTGCTTAAAGGTAACACAAGAGGGTATAACCTGAATGATCTTATTCTCCACACTCCCACAATAAGTGGAAATATTAATAATGTGATTCTGAATCACTCCTTCTAGACCATTATTCCAAGTAAACCATCCATCCTCATCACTTAATAACTTCTCAATTCTATTATTCCTTTTATAATTGGAGGCAACCATATGAAAATATTTGGAATCTGAGTCCCCTTCTCATAATCAGCACTATTTGGCTCTCTGCTTCTAGTAGATCTCCTGCTAGGTTAGTAAAGAATTCAGTTGATGTTTATCATCCTTATACTCTTTTACTGATGCCTCATCTTGAAACCTTTGAAGCTGCGTAATTTTAAATTTGCACTCTTTTATCTGCTTACTAAACTTTTTAGCATGATTCTCAACCTACCAAACTAACTTAGCAGCAACCATAGTAAGTCTCATCTGAATAGACCTCCCACACTCTCATTCTAACTTATCACCACTATTTTCTTACATTCATCTTCCCAAACAAAACAACCTAAACCTTCTTTTAAAATTTCTATGATCTTAAAAAAGAAGGTTGAGAAAAATTGGAGAATGGTCTGACACTGAGACTTTAAAATTGAATAACTTCGTATTCAGCAATAAGTCCAACCAACCTTGAGAAATAAGGGCTCTATCAAGCCACTCTTTAACTAAACCTTGAAAGCCCCTACCACGTTCCTAAGTAAAAGGATACCCTACCATTCTAATATCCAACAAGTTATAATTATCTACAACCTCTCTAAAGCCTACCAAAGCCAATATGGATGCTGGCAATTACCTCTCTTCTTTTGCAACAGAAGGTTATTGAAGTCGCCTATGCAGCACTAAGGGAGGGGTAAATTATCACTTAGATTTTGAAGAGGATTCCATAAATTCCTACTTTTACTTATGTCCATAAAACCATAAACATTGGTAATTCTCCAAGGGTAAAGGCCTTTATTGTTAGCTATAATGACAATATGATGCTTGGAGAAACCTACTAACTGAGCCATATCCTTTTCCTTCCAAAGAAATACTAAATCACCAATTCTACCCTCTCTCTCGACAATAAACATAATTTTAAACCCTAACAATTTTTTAATCCTTGCCATAACTATTTAATCTGCAACAGTTTCAATCAAAAAAAGAAAACTGGGCTATTTTGATATAACAAGATCCTTAAGGGCTTGGACTATTCATGGGTTGCCTAGCCTATGATAGTTCCAACTCAAAGTACTCATTTGGCTGGGCAGACCTATAGTCCAAAGCCCACTTGTTAGACATTTGTTTGACACTTCCAGGTCATATGAGTGATTAACTTGATCTATCCTATCATCTTTGGGCCTGTCCTCTCTAATATCCTCTATTTTTTTCTCTTCATATCCAATACTATTATGCCCTCTAATTGATCCTCTCCTCAATTATGCCTCCATTCCCACTATCTACTGTTGACCTATAACTATATTCCTTACTAGCTTCCCCACTATCAACTCCTTTGTACATGGTTTTACCATAAATATTACTTTTTAATTTAGCTTTTCCTAACTTTGAGCTATTAATTTGAAGGGATTAGATTTATAGGCAACCAAAAATATGCGGAATTTTAAAATTTTAATTGTATGCAGCTCTTGCATCAATACATGCAACTATTGCATGAATACATGAATCTATCCAAGCCCATAGATCATATCACATGTACTCTTACATAGCTAAACATGCATCAAAGTTAACATATCAATAATAAACAATTAAGTCATGCATTCATAATACAAGACCTAGCAACTAAGAGTTTGGTAACACTTACAAAACTCCATGTTGGTAGCACGCTTGACAAGCTTTAGTTGATATTGATCTACAAGCTGCAAGCTTCGCAAATGTGAAGCCTCTAGCTTGAAACACACAAGTTGCATAAGGTTGATCTTCAAGGATGGTTGAGCTCTACCCACAAGCCTCTCTTAATTGATGACCCAAGAGCTTGTTAGAGCCACTCCAAGCTTGAATTTATATAATAAGGATGCAACCTCCAATGGATGATGGACTTTAAACTTGTACAACTCTTGCACAATAATAGCTTTAACTTGAAAGCACACAACTTTTGTGTATATTTGAATTCTCTACACTTGAAAAAAAGAAGAAAGAAGACACTATCAATCCTTTTCTCTCTTTTGTTAGAATATCAAATTGCTCTCTAATGTGCAAATGGAGTTAGTTGGCTTGGTTGTCTCTACAAACTCCACTAACTATCAACATAAAATACAATATGATAATAGTTATGACTTGAGTGTCTCACACTCAAGTTACATGCATTAAAAGTTAGAGTGTTGTCTCTACACCCTCCACTAACTTAAACAAAACTACTATTATAATAATAATAATAACTTGAGTGTTTCACACTCAAGTCACATGAATTGCTATAGCTTGAGTGTCTCACACTCAAGCTACATACATTTGATAGATTGAGTATCTCATACTCTATCTATATGCATGGCTTGGCTTTATAAGTGAGTGGGTGGTGTTTGGTTACATGAATAACCTTAGCCTTGATATCATTAACACTTTAATGGATATGGGCTAAGGTTATTGATATATGGGCTTCTCTACACTTAGAGAAGGCCCACTCCATATCAAACTAGAAAACTTATGGGCTTATTTAAACTCTTTAAATAAAGCCCCATTTTAATTTTATTTCAAGTCCTTCTTGATGAATATTTATGGTCCATATCATGGCCCATCTTTATCAATATATATGGTCCATCTCATGGCCCATCATTATTAACATATATGGTCCATCTCATGACCCATCTTTATTAATATACATGGTCCATCTCATGGCCCATCTTATGAATGCATTTGGAGGTAAATATTAATCTAGTACTTGAACTTAATATCTTATATTAAATCAAGTCCAAATTAATATTTATTTAATTACAATTAAGTCCCGATCTTTGAATTTAGATTTTGGGATATGTTAGATCCCTGCATACGTGCAAATCCAATTCAATTAATATAATTGATTAATTCAGCTCTTTAATTAATAATTAAATTAATATTAATCTCCATAAGTGCAACCCTTGTGTGTTTGACTTACTAGGTTCAAGTCCAAATGGCAATATAAAATAATATTAACACTTAATATTATGGAAACACATTTCCATCCTAACTGTGAAAATTCCAATTAATCACATTTAGTTCCCATAGGTCTTGAGTGACCCCTAACATAGATATCACGACTACCCAAATAGAAATGAATACTTAATGTAGATCCACAAGAACCATAGAACACAATTATCGTGCACTAAATATCCCTTCATTATAAGATCCCGATATTAGCTATAGTCACGGTTTAGTCAAACTCTAATTGCCTCAATCATATGACCTCATCTTAAGTTCAATTCTCGATAAAATACGACTTCTATTAGAAATTTTTTCTAGCACCGAAACTCTTTTCGGGTAAGTCAAGTTTGACCTGGCCAAGTGCTTATTCATTAAGAATAACTTAGATAGCATAGGAGCTTATCCCGGTTCACTCCAGGTAATGAATTCTATCTTGGCCGATCACTCATCCCTATATATAACCAACTAGAGCCACCACACGCCATATACCCATGCGAGGCTAGCATAAGTATGTAAGTGGTAATAAACTCTAACCAACCATATATGGATAACCGTGTCGCCTCAGGTCAAAGGACCATATGTACCATTATGTCCAAAATTGTAATTATTGACTAAAGTGAATATCCATGCAATCATAAATCTTATGTCACATGTTCAATCCACACATTGCATGAGTATCCACATATCTATTCTGATATCTCATATCAAGTAGCATGAGACTTACTACCTCCCACTATCGATATCACATACCGATTAAAAAAAATAGACAGAGGTGATAGTCTAGGGATTAATACTACCCTTATATTAATCTAACGACTACGAACATTTATAGTATATGTACCAAATGAGTTTATCACTTATATTATCAACTCTTGATAATAAACTCATTCAATATAATACTAAGGGTAAATATTCAAATAAACTTAACACTTAATTTAAATGAATATTTCATTGCCATATGGATAAATATATAATGTCTATATACAATAATAGCCCTAGGGCACATCTACACTAATAATCTCCCACTTGCACTAGTGCCATTCGCTACAATATCTAAGACCCATCTTCTCAAGATGATGGTCTAACTACAGCTGAGTAAGCGCTTTAGTGAGTGGATCAGCCACATTATTGGCTGAAGCTACCTTCTGCATGAGTACATCACCCTTTCTAATAAGTTCCCTGATAATATGAAAGCACCTTTCGATGTGTTTGAATTTCTGGTAAGACCTCTATTCCTTTGCTAAAGCAATGGCTCTATTGTTGTCACAGAAGAGAGGAACTGCCGACTCAATTGAAGGAACAACACCTAGTTCGGAGATGAACTTTTGAATCTAAACAGCTTATTTAGCAGCATCCGATGCGGCTATATACTCGGCCTCTATAGTAGAATCAGCAGTGATACTTTGCTTGGAACTCTTCCAGCTCACTGCACCTCTATTACAACTGAAGACAAATCCAGAGATAGACCTTCTATCATCCACATCCGACTGGAAGTCAGAATCTGTGAAGCCCGTAAGCTGTAAGTCACTTCCTCCATAAGTCAAGACTAAATTCTTAATCCTTCTCAAGTACTTAAGCATAGCCTTAACTGCCAGCCAGTGCTCCAAGCCTGGGTTGGATTGAAACCTACTAGTCACACTAATGGCATAGGCAATATCCGGCCTAGTATACAATATAGCATACATTGGACTTTCTAAAGCCGAAACATAAGGAACCTTAGCCATCTCTGCCATTTCCTCAGATGTTTTGGGTGACATCGTCTTGAAAAGGTGGATACCATGCCTAAATGGTAACAATCCCCTTTTGGAATTAAGCATGTTGAACCTCTTCAATACCTTTTCTAAGTAAAGACTTTGAGATAAGCCTATCATTCTCTTCGATCTATCTCTATAGACTCGAATCCTGAGAATATAGGTAGCGTTTTATAAGTCTTTTATTGAGAAGGTCTTAGCAAGCCATAATTTCACAGAAGTCATCATACCGATATCATTCCCAATGAGAAGTATGTCATCAACATACAAGACTAGGAAAGTGAGTTGGCTCCCATGAACCTTCTTATAAACACATGGCTCATCCTCTTTCTTAATGAAACCATAAGAACGGATAGCCTCATCAAAATGATGATTCCAACTCCTCGAAGCTTGCTTTAGACCATTGATAGATCTATGAAGCTTGCACACTTTTGAGCTTTCCTCAGATTCCTCAACATAATCGTTAAAAAAGGCAGTTTTGACATCTATATGCCAAACTTTATAATCATAATATATGGCAATAACGAGAAGAATTCGAATGGATTTAAGTATGGCTACCGGCGAGAAGGTCTCCTCATAGTCGATCCCTTGCCTTTGGCGAAACCCTTTCGCTACAAGCCTAGCTTTGAAGGTCTCTACCTTCCCATTTGCACCAAT
>CATIWO010123686.1:0-25196 GCA_949673435.1 Macaranga tanarius | reverse complement strand
ACCCAACCAAATATAACTTCAAATAATCACCAATTAATGAAAGATTTACCAAAATGATGCTCAAATGGCTAATTAATCTTCTTAAGCTCCCCAAAAACTTTACTAGATGTGTAGAGAATTAATAAAATCTCCCCAAAGCTATTAATGTCACTCTTCTTCTCTATATCCAATTCTCTACAACCAAATATATATACACATACCAATTCTCCACCAATCACACACAATCATTTACCCCCTCTTAGGTCCATTAATTAAAAGCTATTTTATCTCTACAAATATAATAATAATAATCAATAATTAGCTCTTAATAAAATAATAAGTAAATATCTCCAAAATAACTCTACACCTCCTTAATGAACTTGGCTAATTACTCAATAATCCATAACTTTCTAACATAGCAAATAACTCTAAACTTACCTTATAAAAATGTCCCTCTCTACAACCACATACTTTAAATCAAACTCATTTAAAATTCACTATCTCAAAAGCATAAATTACAATACATAGGTATTAAATACGTAT
The DNA here is from genome assembly GCA_949673435.1 of Macaranga tanarius. Taxonomy (NCBI): domain Eukaryota; kingdom Viridiplantae; phylum Streptophyta; class Magnoliopsida; order Malpighiales; family Euphorbiaceae; genus Macaranga; species Macaranga tanarius. Next base: position 24,674 of record CATIWO010123686.1, on the reverse strand, counting down.
GAAAAAGGGTGGGTGTTACATGATTCATCCTCGAATTAGCACCTACATCAAAATTATAAAGAGATAAATTAGCAACATGGAAAGTATCACTTACACCACACTCACCGAGTAATTTAATCTTGTAGGTATTGTAATTGATACGCTCTAACACTTGGAAAGGTCTATTACCACGTGGCATCAATTTAGATTTTCTCTGAGTTGGAAACCTCTCTTTGTGCAAATGTACCCAAACCCAGTCGCCTAATTCGAATACAACCTTAACACGCCTCTTATTTGCATATTTGGCATATTGCTCATTCTTTCGCTCAAGATTAGCTCACACATTTTCATGCAAAGACTTCATAAATTCTACCTTCTTCTTTCTATGTAAAGCAATTAAATCTAAAGGACTTAATGGAATAAAACTATAAACAATCTCAAAAATGACAGAAATTAGTAGAAGAATGCATACTACAATTATAAGCAAATTCAATATGTGGCAAGCAATCTTCCCATGATTTTAAATTATGCCTAACCATAGTCCTAAGTAATTAAGACAAAGTTCTATTAACCATCTCAGTTTGCCCATCAGTTTATGGATGACATGTGGTAGAAAATAAAAGTTTAGTTTCCACCATACAATGTTTTCCAAAAATAACTTAAGAACTTAACATGTCTATCACTCACAATTGTTCTAGGTATATCATGCAAACGAACTACCTCCCTAAAGAATAAATATACAATATGTTGTGCATCATCAGTTTTTCTACATGCTATAAAATGAGCTATTTTAGAAAACCTATCCACAACAACATATATTAAATTATGTCCATGCCTAGATCTAGGTAAACCAAGCATAAAATCCATAGAAATATCAATCCATGGTGAACTAGGCATGGGTAGGGGCATGTATAAACCATGTAGTTTCAATTTGGACTTAGCCTGTTTGTAAATAAAACACTTCTCACAAATTCTAGCAACATCTTATTTCATGTTTGGCCAATAAAAATGTTCATGCAAAATATCTGAAGTTTTAGCTATTCCGAAATATACCATTAAACCACCCTGATGTGCTTCACAAATAAGCAACTCTCGCATAGAACAATAAGGAACGCACAATATTTTATCTTTAAACAAATAGCCATCATGTCTATAAAATTTTTCAAAAGCAACATTTTTACATGCATGATAAACACTACCAAAATCACTGTCATTTTCAAACAATTCCTTAATGTACTTAAATCCAAACAATTTAGCATCTAATGAAGCAAGTAAAATGTACCTTCTTAAAAGTGCATCAGTAACCATATTCTCTTTATCTTGCTTATACTTGATTATATAAGGAAGCGACTCAATGAATTCGCTCCACCTGGCATGTCATTTGTTAAGTTTATTTTGCCTCTTCAAATACTTTAAGGATTTATGATCAGTATGTATCATGAACTCTTTAGGCAATAACTAATGCTGCCAAGTCTCTAAAGCGCGACCTAAGGCATACATCTCCTTGTCATAAGTAGGGTACTTCAAGCTTGCACTATTTAATTTTTCACTAAAATAAGTAATTGGTCGCCCATCTTGCATTAGAACAGCCCCAATTCCCAAACCTGAAGCATGACATTTGTAATGCCCACAATCACCACCATATATGTGGCCATAATAAAAAATATATCAAGTGGCCATGATAAAAATTTCTCAATCAAAGGTACTTGTATATGTATATACAAGTAATCATATGCGTATACATAGTCTATCATTAAACCCAAAGTTTACATAAGACTATCTCGTTCACACAATCAAAATATATGAATGTTAAATTGATATGCAGGATGAAGGACGGTTGCACTAAACTCATTTCGGCCCACTTAAAACTCAGATGCAAGCTTCAAGCCATTAATCTAATCAAGTCCTGAAAGATTTAATAGCAAAGGGGTGAGCTTGCAACTCAATAAGCAACTACAAAACGGGTTGCACACATATACCATCACATAAGAGTTGATTAAATGAAGTATATAAATACATATATAAAACACATTCTCATTATAATAATATAGTCTTTCAATCCTCTACTTAGTCTATAGATACTCACTATAGAGTTACATTACCATTGGCACTACATCGAGTGCGTACGAGAGTCCCAATGAAGAATGAGTAAGTGAGTAATAAAATGTCAAACTCATTTAGAGAATCTTAAATATAGATTCAACTCAAACTATAAATATGAAAGTTGTAGAGGACTCTTTAAAGTTTCTCTAGCATTAAACCACGCCTCATTTGGATCTCTATAGCTCGAGTTATGGTCAAAATACAAAGACAAAAATGTGCAGGCTGGCTTCTCACGAGCGGGTGCTCACAGTCGCGACCAAACCGTGAGCAGCCACCTGAAGCACCAATTTACTGTTCAATTTAGTTTGGGGTGCTCATGGTCCAAACCTAGCCAAAACACTCCTTTGGCCACTTCCAAGCTTAGCTATCCATTCTATACTTGAGTATAACTCAAATAAAGTCTAAAAACACTTCACAAAAATCCTAAACATCACCAATTCATTCATCAACACATCATTCACAAGAATTAAACATCACATTGAATCTCATTCAATAGCATGAATTCAAAGTATACATGTTTTAATGTAAGAGTTAGCATCTATGTAATCACATTTAATAATATATTTGGTACTCATAACCAAATTCATAATATTTCAAAAGTTCATACATTCATATTCCATTCTCACTGTTCATTATCTGGCCGGATTCAATCCTCGCATAAATACCTCACACTTAGCCTCATTGGCTACATTTCTCATAATTTCAATGTTAATCAAATGGCCATGAAGTGAGACTATCCGCCTGGCTCAGTCTCACTTCCCATAATTCATTCATGGATAGCTATCCACCGACTCGGCTTTTCCTATATTACATAATCAGTGAAGACTATCCAACCGGCTCAGTATTCACTCAATGCATATTCTCACATATTCATCAATTCCTCACTTATTTCACCTTCTTGTGAAACATAACACATCATCAATCATGGGTAGCTATACATCCGGCTCAGCTTGTCCATCTCACAATCACACATCTGTACCTTCCTCACATGTTTCACCTTTTTGTGAAACATAATATAGCATAACACAATATAATTTAATGCAATTGCATATTAACAAGTCATCATCAATAATTCACCAATAATTCATCCATGCTCTCATTTCCAACATAACACAATATAATACCATGCAATTGCATCTCATCAAATATTTATCATAATATTTCACCAATATTCCTTCCATGATCACTGATCCATTTTTCATAGTCACAACATCAACATACATAATTATAAGGGTAAATATACCAATCATATACTTAATATATACCCAAAATTATACCAATAATATACCACAATACCCCTATATCATTATTTGCCAACATCATTATTTGGCAACCAATCCTTACATATTTTACCTTCAAGTGAAATATTACACAACCAGTATATTACAATACATTTCCATTCAATTGCATCTCAATAAGCCAATATATTAACCATTCACCAATATTAAATCAAAGCTCAAACATTCAACATATACAAATATGGTGTCCACTACACCACACCCACATATCATCTTTTACTAATTTCCTCATCATATTTCCAATACACAAAAGGGTGGAAATCATTTCCACATCATTTCACTAATCAAATATTCATTAAATTCCAATATAGGACTACATCTTATTAAACATATGAGTTAAGCATCTATGTACACAACATGTATTAATAGTTACTTATCTTTAGTTGCTTCCTCCTCAAAAAGAGCCTTTTCTTTAATTATGAGTGCTTTCCTTCCTATTATTAATCATTACACATAATTCATACATCAATCTCACAATCAATATTGCAATTCATCCCAATATCATAAAGTGCAATCAATTACCTAAAGTTCAACATGACCTAGAGACACACATACAAATCCAATAACCCACAAATTGCTATTGAAGCTAGAGTTATGTGTCTACTACAAATTTCAATTAGAATTACTCACTTTAGGAAAGTATGGAATTATTTATGTATTTTTGAAGTAACTCGGGTACAACAAGGAACCTTTCCTGAGCAGCAAAATGTCCGACCCTATTTGATAACCTAACAACAATTTTAACTCAAGCTCAAAATACAAAAGTTACAGAGGACTCTCTGAAGTTTCCAAGGAGTATAACTTTGTTTAAATCAGAGCTCTATAGCTCAAGATATAGAAAGAATAAGATGACTAAAAACAGAGGAAATCCTACCCGAAAATACAACCAACCAAACTCAACTTAAAATAATAAAAACCAACGAGTAAGCTTACCAAATTAATGCTTCGATCAATTATAAGCCTCTTAGAGCTTCTTAATTCTCTTATTAGATAGCCAACACAAGATCAAACTCTTTCAAAATTAATTAAGAACACTCTTCTTCTTCCTTACACCATTCTCTACATTTCCTACACATACATACACATACATACACACACATATACACCTTTACACATGCACCAATCAAACACCTCCACCATTAACACCCTAAAGTCTCCTCACTTTAATTAATAATCATCACACCTTACAATAATAATAATAATACTAATAATATAATAATCAAATATCTTCAATTATATACAAAGCCCCTTAATGAAAATGGCATATTATATAATACCCCACAACTTTAATTTGTGATAATTCACTCCCAAATTAAGTTACAATAAGGTCCCTCTCTACAATATATATATTCCCACACTTAGACATAATCCATGGCTGGACTCTATATGTCATAAATACTTAATGCATAAATAGTGAATCTAGGAAGTGGATGTTACAACATTCAATTTCAAACATTTTAGAAACATTAAGAAAAGCAAGTAAAGGAGCAGAAGTCAACTTATCCTTAAGCATATTAGATGCTTGTTCTTGCGCTTCTCCTCACCTGAAGCTAATGCTTTTCTTGATGACGTCGGTCAATGGTGTGGAAATGGTGCTAAAATCCCTCACAAATTGCCTATAAAAGCTTGCAATACCATGGAAAATTTACACATCACCAACTCCTTTAGGTGTAGGCCATTCTTTGATTGCTTTGACCTTCTCTTCATCCACCTATATTGCTTTTTTAGTAACAACAAAACCTAAAAAAAATAAGCTTATGTGTGCAAAAACTACACCTTTTGAGGTTAGCATACAAACATTCTTTACGTAACACTTCTAAAACCAAATGCACATGTTCAATATGCTCTTCCAAAGATTTACTATAGATAAGTATATTATCAAAATAAACAACCATAAATTTCCTAATATAAGCGTGCAAAATATGGTTTATTGATCTCATAAAAGTGCTAGGTGTATTAGTTAAACCAAAAGGCATGACTAACCATTCATATAAACTATATTTTATTTTAAATATAGTTTTCTATTCATCACCCTTTTTCATGTGAATTTAATGATAGCCACTTTTTAAATCAATCTTAGAAAACATAACAGCCCCATGAAACTTATTAAGCATATCATCTAACCTAGAAATAGGATGATGATACTTTACTATTATTTTGTTGATGGTGCAAAAATCTACACACATTCTCCATGTTTTATCCTTCTTAGGCATAAGTAGAATGGGAACAACACACGGACTCATACTTTCTCTAATGTAACCTTTACTCATAAGGTCCTCAATTTTCCTTTGCAACTCTTTGGTCTCCTCAGGATTGCACCTATACATGGGTCTATTTGGGATTATAGAACCTGGTACAAAGTCGATTTAATGCTCTATTCCTCTAATTGGCTACAATCCACTAAGAACATCATCAGAAAATATATCTTGAAAATTCTACAATAAACTCACAAAAGAACTAGGCATAGAAGGGTCAAAAGCATTAGAGTTTAAATAAGATTCCTAGTAAACAAGTACAAGGATAGGTTGTCTCAAGAGTAAAGCTTTCCTTACATCTTTTTCTTTTACATACAAACTTGCTTTTCTCTCTTATTTTACCTCTATCTCGCTCAACTCCCCTTTTGTATGTGCATCACTCTTTTTTTTACCATTGTGCATCCCCTCATGCTCTCCTTTTTCCTTTTTTTGCTCACTTCTCTCATTGCTTTTCTCACAGCTCTCCTTTTGCTTATTTATCTTTTCTTTATTATGTAAACTCTCTCTTTTTCTTTTTAGTGCTTTTCAAACTCTTTCAACTCTTTGTTTTAGAACTTTTTGGTCCTCATACAGCTCTTTAGGTGTCAAAGGTTTAAAGGTGATGGGTTTATTATTCATTACAAATGAATATCTATTAGAAAGCCTATTATGGTTAACCCTCTTATCATATTGCCATGGATGCCCTAAAAGAATATGACATGCTTGCATACGCACTACATCATACAATACTTCATTTTCATATTTACCTATAGAAAATGCAACCTTCACTTAGTCGCTCACTTTTATTTCCCCATAATCATTCAACCACTATAATGTGTAAGGCCTTGGATGATTCATGGTATATAAATGCAATTTTTCAACTAACATGGTACTAGCAACATTTGTGCAACTACCCCTATCAATGATCATACAACGTACCTTATTTTGCACCTTGCATCTACCTCTTCCTCTATTTTGGCTTGCACATTCATGACTCACCTTGCAATAAATAACTCACCATATGATAGACTTTGTATAGTCTCATCATCACTTGCATCCTTAATTTCAAACATCTCTAAATTACACTCATCATCATCACTTTTGCTAAAGACTTCACCTCTTCTTATAGTCATAGTGTGCTTATTTAGACAATTAGAAGAGATATGTCCATAACCTAAACATTTAAAACATTGAACATCACGGGATTGTTTAGTTTGAGTCTCACCTTTATCTTTGGCCTTGGCATTTCCTCTTCCTTTTCTCCTTTGTTGTTGTTGTCAACCTTTACCTTATTGTAGCTCTTATTTCCATTCTTCCAATTTGACTTCCATGAGGAATTATAATAAGTTAAATTTCCTTTAGAACTTTTGGACTTCAATTGCTTCTTAATCTTAACTGCCATATGTAACAAATCTTCCATGTCAATATAGTGATATAATTCCACTAAGTCAGCTATATTTCTATTTAACCTATGCAAAAATCTTGCCATGGTTGCCTCATGATCTTTTTCAATATTAGCTCTAATTATAGCTATCTCCATTGCTTAATGATACTCCTTTACACTTTTAGATCCTTGTACAACATTTTGAAGTTTATTGTACAATTCTCTATAATAGTGTCAAGAACAAACCTCTTTTGCATGATTGCCTTCATTTCATCCCATGTCTCGATAAGTGGCTCATGATTCCTTCTTCTACTAATCACCAATATATCCCACCACACTAGGGCATAATTAGAAAATTCCACTGCGGCTAGCTCCACTTTGTTTACTTCGGAATATTGATGGCATTAAAGATGAATTCCACTTTTTTCTCCCATTCCAGGTAGGCCTCGGCATCATTTTTTCCTTGGAAGCTTGGAATCTTCATTCTGATGCTTCCCAAGTTGCTATCAACTTTCATTTGTCTGTTTCTACCAGAATTGGAGGTTTATTCATCGTCGTCTTGTTCACGTCTCCCTCGGTTTCTAGTATTGTTTATACTAGCATCTTCATAATAACTGGACTCTATCTTGTCAACTTGGTCTACCAAGTCTCCAATATGAGTTGTCAAATCTGTTGTTAGTCTTTTAAACATTGGGACCATAGCCTTCATGTACAACTTTGGATATGACATCCCTTTACTGTTTTGAGCCATTGTTTTAGATTTCCTTACAAAAATTGGTTAGTAACAAAAACCTCATAAATCACTCCTTTACGTGTTTCATTTAATTTAAAATGGCACTCATACTCTTATTTCACTCAATAAGGTTTTTACCCTTTTATGAGCTCACCACTTGCCTTTTACCACTCAAATTTGCTAAATTTCGGTTCTAATAAAAATAATGTAAATTCGTCAAGAATTGCCCAATCAACTTCAACACTATAATCACAAAAATTAGATTAATTTTAAAATTTAAGGTGACTATTCACGAATCAAATAAGCAAGAAAATAAGCAAGTGAACAAAACTTATCTTAAAATCAAGAACTTAACCCAATTTTAAAAGTCAAGAAAATGCACACAATGAAAAATTAACAAAAGAAATCAAATCTAATTTCTAAACCCACAAACACTAACCAAAAAAAAGTATGAATTAATTTTTTTTTTATATAGATGCAAAATTTAACAAATTAAATTACTTAAGGGTCTTTTGATTGATTTTGAACCCTTTTGCATAAAACACATAATTCATTTTTTTTTTATTTGGATCTAAGAGATAAGACACGAAAAATTAAAGGATAATTAACAAAACCTTAAAGTTTAGCTCTGATACCAAACTGATACGAACCCTACATAGGAATAGAGGTAAAACATGGATCCAACTTTAATTTTTAGCCCAAGGATCTATCAAGAATATTAGTTGTATTTGTGGATGGAACTAAACCCCTTGCTTATTAAGATTGAAGTAAGATACTTAGTTATAAATAAGATGAACAATCACACAATTCTAAGTCTAAACTAACCTAGTAATTGTAATGAAAGGTAGATGTGAAACAATTCAAGTGAACTTGCAAAAGTTTCAAAGAATAGAGTTTAAGGAAAATTCGTCACTTTGATATATTAATTCTCAAACTTTTTAAAATTATCAATTGTACATCAAAATATTGCTTATTTATAAGAAAACACAAATGGTATAAAAGTCCTCTAGTCCTAAGGACATCCTAAGCTAAAATAGGAATAAAAATAAATAAAATAAACAAAATTCAGGTTTAATGCATCAGACGAGACACGTCTATGCAACAAAGAACACGGGCGTGTTTCGATACCCCAAAAAACATAGAATGGTACAAAGCTAAATAAGGATAAAGATATGGGCGTGTCTCTAATCATGTACCCTATTGGTCATTTTTCATACATCAAACACGACCATGTGTGGAGATACATGGGCGTGTATCGCTTGAGTCGCCAATACCATCTTTTGAATAGAAAATCAAACTAACTAACTTAATTTATTCATCTTTAGGCTCTACCACCTTATTCATTATACTAAGAACAAATGAATTTAATGCATTCTTGAACCTTTTAGCCTTGACCTCGTCATTGGTCCCTCAAAATGTATCGAATCATCACTTAGATGGTTGAGTTTGTTGGATTAGCTTGACTTGATTGCATCAAGATAGATAGGTTATCAATGTAAATTTATCATTATATATAATATTAGTTTGTAAAATTCTATATATTTTTTTTAATTTAGTTAGAAATTTTAAAAAATAATATTTATATTTACTAATTAATAAAGTGTTAATATAAATAATTAAATTAAATAAAAATTAAAATTCATTTTAAATATAAAGTAATATTATATTTATATTAAAAGATAATTTATTATGATTATAATTATCAACAAGTCCACATATAATTTTATATTTATATTGATAATTGAAAAGCATAAAGTATCATTTTATATTTTTTACGTGTCATTCTAAAGTGATATTATATTTGTATTAAAAGATAATTTTTTATAACTATAATTATCAACAAGTCCATATGTCATTTTACATTTACATCGATAGTTAAAAAATGTCAAGTGTCATTCATTACTGAGTATATTTGTTATGTGTTATTTCAGCTTATTGTTGATAAGAATGTAATAATATGAGTTGTTGTTTACTAATAAATTCTTCAGAATTTATCTGCGTGAAGTCCACATATTATATTATATATGGATTGATAATTAAAAAGTATGAGGTGTCATTCTTTTGTATCAGGTGTCATTCTTTCTTGAGTAAATTTGTTAGGTGTCATTTTATTTTGATATGAACAACAAAGAGATACTATGACCTATTGATTGCTCATGGATTTATCCAAAAGAAAATAAGAATTTGCTTACGTTGAACAGTTGACATGCACTGGACTGTAGACTGTATATAAAGGCATTGTAAGTTAGAATTATATTTAGATTTCAGATAAGAAAAAAAGAATGTTGTTTTCTTACTTCTTTTACTCTTCTTAGTTTGTGAGTTCTGACATTATACACAATACTTTATATTTCAACTTTTTGGAGAAGATCTAAGGTGTGTGTTTCTTTTATTTAAATTTTTTATTTTTATTTAATATCATTATTATATAAAAGTTTAATAATCTCTTATTTTTCCTAAAATTAATCCCTTATTATATAGTTTTGCTTCTATTATGTAGAGGGAGTTAATTTTATTTCTTGTAGCTATCACTAAAGTACCTTTAGTAAGCTTCCACTCCTATTTGCCAAAATAATCCTTGTAGCCTTTATATCAAGCTTCCCAATGAAGATTAAATTCAGCCTAATGTCTGAAACATGTTGTGCATCTTTGAGTAGCAGTTCAAATCTAGTGTTGGTCTCTAAATAAACATCTCCCATGCTAATAATTTTGGATACTCCATCATTTACCATCCATACAAAGCCAAAATCTCTGGTAATATAAGATGAGAAGATATCCTTCTTTGAAGTGACATGGAAGGAAGAACTTAAGTCAATTACCCAAGTTTGATTTTTATATGTAAAATTGATAATATTATTATCTAGGACAATTTCAACCTTGTCTCTGGCTACAGTAATGTTTACTTACGAGGCTTTTGCTAGTTTACTTCTTGATTGCTCGACTTTCCATTTTTTTCACTCCCTATTGAAATGTCCAAACTTGCCACAGTGATGCAAATTATGTCTTTCTTTGACTAAGATTTTGGTTGGCCTTTTTGTTAATTTTGATAAGATTTATTTTTACTTCTTCCATGTCATTAATTTTTTTAACACAATAGCCTTAGATGTTTCACCAATTTCTTGTTATCTGGATTCTTCACTGAGCAACTTGTCCTTCACTATCTCCAAAAACACCTTTCCATCAGGAGCTGAATCTGTAATAGATATAAAATTGTATCCTAATTTTTTGGTAAAGAAATTAGTAGAAATATTGCCAATTGATTGTCATTAAATCTATAATTCATCGCTGATAGTTGATCTGCAAGACCTTCAAATTCGTTGATGTGTTTTGACATGCTGCTGCCATCTTTATACTTTAAAATGATGAGGCATTATATCAAATTGGCTACATTTTGTACACTTGGTTATGTATACATCTTCTCCAATTTTTCCTATAGCTTGTAAGCATCAGTTTCTTTGACAACGTTTTGCATAATGCTTCTATCAATCAATTGTCTGATTTAAGCTGCACACTTTCTATTAAGTACTTCCCAATCTTCATTTTTCATTTCCACCGACTTGCCAACTACTACACCATTGACAATTTTAATAGGCTGCCATAAATTTTTAATATATAAAAGATCCTCCATCATTGACTTCTAAGCTGAGTAATTTATTGGAGTCAGTTTGAATATGTTGTATGTATTCTCCATTTTTATCAAGACGGAAATTTTTTTAACTAACTAGGCTCTAATACCACTTTATTAGGCAAATTATTTAGCTAGATATAAATTGAGATTTACAAAATAAATAATAGTAACAAAGGGTAGACAATAATATAAAAGGCGACTTAGCTTGTCCAAAAATAAAAAATAATAATAGAATAGTCAAACCAGCGAATAAGTGAGTGAATTAGTCAGTAAAATCAGTCGTATAGCAAAAGAAAAAATAAATATGATACCAAATTTTTTTTTTACGTGAAAATCTTATAAAAAGAAAAACTACAAGACCTAATCCAATTAAATTTTCTAATATAAAATAATGGGATTATAAGTACATTTTCTCAATTTGTGGTTCACACCCTTTTATAAATTGGCTCTCAAATAATATTTATTTTTCTTTTCTCTTTTTACACACTATAGAGCACTCACCCACCGAAATAACACTCTCTCTTCATAGAGAGAGCTCCCAATTTCCACTCTCAATTTTTCTTCCTTTATGAAATTACCTTCTTCACATGGCTATTTATAACTTTGCTGGGAGTGTTATGACAATGGGTATAATAACTAGGCTTTGAGGCATGATATAATCACTTTCTTTTAAGTGTTTTATTGCCTCCACTGTATGTTTTCTCTGGATTTTTGTTGGCAAAAGACTTTTAAAATACAAAAAATGCTAAAAACTTAAGAGTTAACTTTAGGTAGCAAAAACTCTTAAGTTTTCCTAAAGAACCACTCAAGAAATATGTAAAAGAAATATAAGAGATTGAAATAAAAATATTTTGATAATAATTGATAATGTCAACATGTAAGAGAGATGCATATATAAAGGTGTAGACACTCTTTAATTCGGGATACAATCATTTAATGAAAGGTCATGACCATTCATTGAATGGTTGTAACTCAAAAGTAGTTAATTCATATATTTTTTAAAATACACCCTGCAACATGCTCGTGTTTCGAACTTTGTCCATCATCACACCCTAAAACACACTCGTGTCCGTACCCATGTATGCTTTTAGAACTTTTATACCCATGGAATACGATTTAGAACATGCCCATATCATTGACCGTGTACTTCTCTGCCCAAAAATACACCATTCAACACAACCATGTACACATGGAACACGCCCATGTTGCTCTCCAATATATTTTTTACTTGTTTCACATAAAAATAAAGTCACATAAATATATATCTCTTATATTTACATAATTTACACTTTAAACTACATGTATATATGAATATTTCAACAATCCCCCCACTTAGTTTAAAGTATAAAAAATTAATACAAGTTATATGCATAATAAAAGTATCTTTCGATTTAAGCTTTTACTTTGTGTAAATATTTCAGGATCCTAATGAAATCAATGGTGGCAAACTTTTAAACTATAAATAAATATTTAATGGTAATGAAGTCTTAAACTGTAATTCCTTAATATTAGAAACAGAAATGCCACACACATGAAACTATATTCATTTCTTTTAAAGGTTCACAATGTTTTAGCACTAATATGGCCTTGTGCTATAATTTTGATTTCATGAACATTTACAAAGTCTGATTACTTTATTGAAGTGACATCACTTCCTATGTTCATATAGGTGAAGTTCCTTGATCTATGCCTTGATCCATATATTTAAACTTCATTAAGAGTAACCTACTCATCCTCCAAATAAACTAGTACTATAATTATCAACATTAGTACTACTTAACACCACTTACCAATTAACTTGTTATTACCCATTAAACTTTTGTATTAGTAATAGTGGTAGTGCTAATGAAGAAGTCGGGTTCCCATTAATTAACAAGCTTAGTTAAAAGGTTTTAGTCCCATTCTAACTGAAGTACTTTTAATCATATCTCTCGAGAGTCCTTTTGTAAATGGATATGCTAAGTTCTTACAAGACCTTACATACACTATGGTAATAATACCATCATAAATTAATTATCTTATAAACTCATGTACTAAGCTAATATGTCTAGACTTTCCATTGTATATTTTACTAAACACTTTAGACATGATTGATTGACTATCACAATATAAGGAAATAGCTGGCATCAGTTGTGGCCACAACTTGATATCTAACAATAAATTTCTCAGCCAATCCGCTTTCTTACCTGTAGCTGCTAAAGCTATAAATACAGATTCTATAGTTGAATGAGTAATACAAGATTGTTTCTTTGATGCCCAAGAAACAGCTCCACCACTAAGTGTAAAAATCCAACCTGAAGTATATTTATTATCATTTGCACTAGTTATTTAACTAGCATCAGTGTATCCTTCCAATATAGTTGGAAACTTATCATAAAATAATTTGAGATTTATAATCCTCTTTAAATACCAAAGTACCCTTGTTATTGCTTTCCAATGATCAACACTGGGATTACTAGTAAACCTTAATAATTTACAAACTACAAAAGCAATATTAGGCTTTATACAATGCATTGCATACATCAATCCACCAATAGCACTTGCATATTTAATTTGTGCTATTGTTCTACCATCATTTTCTATAAGCTTGGATGAAACATCATATGGGGTGTTTACCTCTTTAATATTTAAATGACTAAATTTATTTAAAACCTTATCAATATAATGAGATTGACAAAGAGCAAAACCCTCATTATGCTTTTTAACTTTGATACCTAAAATTGTATCTACCTCATTTAAGTCTTTCATTTTAAAATGCGAGGATATATACTTCTTTGTATCATTAACATCATCCATATTTGTTCCAACAATAAGCATGTCATTAATATAAAGACAAATAATGACTCCAAACTTTTCAGTGAATATAGAATATATGCATTTGTTAGCATTGTTATGTTCAAAACCATATTCTAAAATCACAGAATCAAACTTTTCATACAATTATTTAGGAGCTTGATTTAAAATATAAAGTGATCTAATTTATTTACACACGTTATTCTCATTTCCTAGTAGAACAAAACCCTCTGGTTGCTCCCTGTATACTTCTCCATCTAAATCACCATTTAGGAATGCCATTTTAACATTCATTTGATGTATATACAAGTTGTATATCGATGCTAGAGCTAAAATTACTTTAATGGATTTGCTCTAGTCACAGGAGCATATGTATTAAAATGGTCTATACTCTCTTTTTTCTTAAAACCTTTTGCTACCATCTAGCCTTACAGATTTGTAAAGATTCATATGTATTATGCTTCCTTTGAAAAACCCATTTACAACCAATCGGCTTAGAACCAGAAGGCAAATTAACAATAGTCCAAGTATTATTACTTAGTATTGAATCCATTTCATCATTGATTGCTTCCTTCTAAAAGGCTGAATTCCCAGAAGACATTGCTTCTTCATAAGTCTTTAGATCATTCTCTACAGTAAATAAAATTAGTATTTTATTTAAAACTGTAGACCTATCTCCTTCAACTAAGAAAAAAAATAGATTGAGAAGATATAAAGTTTGTAGGAGCATACTTTTCTTTTCTAGCTCTTTAACTTTTCCTAACTTCAATGGAAGAATTATGAACATTTTATTTATTGCTAGAAGTAGAACTACCGTTTAAGCTTTCATTCAAATTCATATCAAAATTTTGAACATTAGTAGGTTCATCAACCGAATTGGAATCATTAGGGACTTTATGGCAATCATTTTGAAATTTATTTTCAATAAAGTCAACATCCTTTAATTCAACAATTACATTTGAACTCAAATATAATATTCTATATGTAACATCCACACTTTAATCATAATAATTATGCATAATGCATTTTATTTCATATAGAATAAATGGGTGAAATTAAATTAAGATTAAGTGTGTTTATGCATTATGGATAGGGACTCAATTGAAAAGAAAGTTAGACTTGATTGACACAATTGAAGGCTTAGGGGTTAATGTGTAATATCTACACTTCACTAAGGAGCAAAGTGGATATTTTGGTGATAAATATCCATAATTATCTATAATTATCTTTGACTAAGCTAAATATAAAATATAACCAAGTAAGTGTATAAGTGTATAGTAGAGATTATGTCTATATGTGTGTATATATGTATGGTGAGGTGTGGGTGCATATGTATGGTGATGTGTGTGCACATATGTGTGGTGATATGTGTGTGAAAGTGTAAAGAGTGGATTGGGTAGAAAACACTATAAATAGGAAGGTAAAGGATAAGAAGTTTAGAGAATTTGATCAAAATTCTATTATCAAGCTAGTGATTTGGGAACCCTAAGAACATAAGAGGCCTTGGATGTTTCATTTGGTAAGTCTATGCTTGCACTTTGATTAATTGAAATCAAGTAGTTAAGGATGTGAAATTCGTGTCTTGTTACAAGATTTTTTAGTCAGAGTTTTTGGAGTAACTTGAGTTGTACAACTCTAAATTGATCAAGGTTTAATGCTCTGAAAACTTCATAGAGTTCTCTACAACCCTTATATTTTGAGGTTGAGCTGATTCTATCTCCAAGAGGGTCTGATTGAGCTTGACATTTTGGTGCTCATATATAATTCTTTGTGAGACCCGATTTCATTCAAAACTTCATAATTAATTATATACACATCCAAATTGAGTAATTCTAATTGAAAATTAAAATAGACTCATAATGATAATTCTGGTAATAAAATCAAAGCCATAGGATATGTGCACATGAATTTAGAATAAATCAAATTTGGGGTCGTGAGGAGAGCCTCACGACCATGAGCTACCTCCTTATGACCGTGAGGAGGGATCGTGAGCGGCTCAGGAGGTTTGAAATAGTAAGTGGCTTCTCTTCACGGTCCTGCTCATGACCGTGAATGGCTGCTCATGATCGTGAGGGTAAACCGTGAGGGGCTCAGAGAATTTGCTGTTCATCTTCTCTTTTGGTTCTTAATTGATGCAAATTCTTGATGCAATGTTATCCTTCAAGCTCATAATTATAATACACTTCTAAGCTATATAAAAACTTGGATTATAGACCACTAAATTGATGAAAGGCGTTGGGCCTTGCTAATGATAATTAAAAAAGTACGGAAGAACTATAAAATAAATTGATGTTGCATAGTAAGGATTTAAGTGATTTAACTAAGCTGTGATAATGCTATGAATGTGATGGCTTGTTAGTTTAATATATAATTAACTTAATTAGTTCTTGAGAAGTTATATATGTGTAATTATATTAGTGATTACTTACTGAGTAACAAGCTCACCCATTTACATCTAATTTTTCAGGGTAATTGATAGTCGAGTCGATGTTTGCATATAGTAGGAGTACCAGGTAGGCCAGTGACGAGTCTAATGTATGCATAATTAGATCTTGCTATCATTATGCCTGATGTTTGTACTCAAACTTCTTACTTTATTAAGAAGTTCTATTGTGAAAAAACATACTTATAAAATGTTATATTTGATGATAAAGCCTTCAATGTTAATGGTGAAATATGTGTTATTTTGCAAAAAAATTTAATTGTGCCACGTGTTCAAGTGTGTAATTGGAGTGTTATACTATATGCCTTAGAATTCTCTGCATAACCAACAAAAATACCTTTTAAAGCTCTTGGTCCTAACTTAATTCTTTTCGGATCCAGAAATCTATAAAAAGCCAAATAACCCCAAACTCGAAGATAATTCAAATTTTGTTTTCTATTTTTTCAAAGCTCATATGGTGAAACTTTATATTTTCTAGAGGGTATTCTATTATGTAAATGGCAAGTAGTGAGTAAAGCCTCTCCCCATAGGTTTGTTGGTAACTTTACATTCATTAGCATAGCATTAACCATATCTACCAACGTCCTATTTTTTCTTTCAGCTATCCCATTTTATTATGGGGTATATAGAGCACTTATTTGATGTACAATTATATTTTCTTCACAAAAAGAATAAAATTCCATGGGAAAGTACTCACCACCTCTATCACTCCTTAGGATCTTTATTTTCATATTCTTTTAAAGTTCAACTTCATATTTATAAGTCTTAAACATATAAAAAGCTTGATCCTTAGTTTTTATCAAGTACACATATGTGAATTTTAAAAAATCATCAATGAATGTTATAAAGTATCTATTACCACCTTTAGTTAACATGCCATTTAATTCACATATATTTGAATGTACAATTTCTAGTAAACTAAATGTTCTTTCAACTTTAAAAATGGTTTCTTAGTCATTTTTGCTTGAATGCAAACTTTACATGTTGGCTTATCATCATTAACATAAGAAATCAAACCATGCTTAGCCATATATTTTAATAATCTAAAACTTATATGAGCCAAACTATCATGCCATAATGATAAAGATAACTCAACATTATAAACAGAAACATGTGTATTATTATTATCATCATAAAGACTAAGTTTGAACATTCCTTCACATGAATAACCCTTCCCCATATATTTTTCATTTTTGGACAAAATTATTTTGTCAGATTCTAGCACAACTTTGAACCCTTTTTTGTTCAACAAATCAACAGACATGAGATTTTTCTTCATGTTCGGTACATGTAAGACATTCAATAAAACCAACTTTCCACCAAATGTAAACAATAGTTCCACATTGCCTTTGCCTCCTACTTTTGCAGAGTTATGATTTTCCATTAGCACTTCTTGTCCATAATTTTTTAAATAGTGATCTATTGTTGCATACATGGACAGTAGCACTAGAATCATACTACCAACTATTGGTATTTGGGATGCAGCCATATGAAGTTTCGTAATCATTCCAATTTACAAATCCATCACCATAGCCACAAGTTCATCGATTTGTTGTTCTTCCATTAGATTTGCTTTGTTAGAATTCTGAACATTTTGATAAACTTCAGACTTGTGTTTTTTACAAAACTTGTATTTTCTTTTGTAATATCCCTTCCTTCCGTAATTGTAGCATGTCTTTCCTTTCTTAGTTTTTCTAGAATTTCTAGAACTTGAACCATGTGTTTCAAAATGTTTTCTCTTGTTTCCTCCACTAGACTTTTGATTACCTTCAACAAAATTTACTTTTGTTGTAGGTTTATTTGCAAATTACTTAGCTTGCTCTCTAGTTTTCTCTTCTATACGAAGACATTTTTGAATTTGTTCAAAAGAAAACTCTTTTGTGGTATGCAGAAGTTTCTTCCTAAAATTATTCCAACTTGGAGGTAATTTTACAATTATTCCTCCAACTTGCAAAGATTCAGGAACTACAACTTTCAAGTCCTTCAATTTGACTAGGATTTGTAATTCATGGACTTGATCCATCATAGAAATATTATCAACTATAGTAAATTCAAAGTACTTCATAATAAAAAATTTATCCACACCTTATTTTTTTATTGTTGTACTTGAATTCCAGAGCATTCTAAATCTCTTTTGAAGACTTGATAGATATGAAAAGATCATAAAAACGATAAGATAAGTTGTTAAGAATGTGTCCTCTGCACAAAAGTTCATCCTCTTCACGTTTCTTCCTTTCACCCTTAGTTTCTTCATCATCCTCAGGAGTTGGTGCTTGAAGATCAACAAGATTGGGATCTAAGATGTAAGAAATCTTCAATGCATTAAGAAGAAATAACATTTTATCTTTCCAACGTATGAAGTTGGTTTCATCAAACCTATCCAACTTCACAAACTCTTGACTCATGATAGCTTTGGAATCCATTTTGAATGATTGCTTATAAACACTTAAAAATTATTATGACAGTGGATATAATAACTAGGCTTTGATGCGTGATATAATCACTTTCTTTTAAGTGTTTATTGCCCCCACTATATGTTTGCTCTGGGTTTTTATTGGAAAAATACTTTCAGGATACAACAAAGCCTGAAAATTTTAGATAGCAAAAACTCTTAAGTTTTCCTAAAGAACCTTTTCAAGAAATATGTAAAGGAAATATAAGAGATTGAAATAAAAATGTTTTGATAATAATTGATGATGTCAACATATAGGAGAGATGCATATATAAGGGTGTAGGCACTATTTAATTCGAAATACAATCATTTAATGACAGGTCATGACCATTCATTGAATGGTTGTACCAATTAATTCATAAATTTTTCGGAACACATCCTGTAACATGCCCGTATTTCGACATTTGTCCATCAACACACCCTGAGATACGCTCATATCCGTGCTCATGTTTGCTTCTGGAACTTTTATATCCATGAAACACGGTTTAGAATACGCCCATATCCTTAACCGTGTACTTCTTTGCCCAAAAATACATCATTCAACACAGCCATATATACATAGAACATGTCTATGTTACTCTCCAACATATTTTTCACTCGTTTCACATAGAAACAAAGTCACATAAACACATATCTATTATATTTACATAATTTATACTTTAAACTATATATATATATATATATATATATATATGAATATTTCAATAGGGAGACTTAAAAATTTGAAACCATCTAATGCACGGAAATTAGTGTTGACTTTGCTTCCTCTTTCTTTTTTTCAATTCTTGTGGGTCCCATTTGCAGGCGGATCCACCTATCACGTTGATGAGTTGCTTTCTAATCCTGATATAAATTCTAATATTCTAAAGAAAAGTAGATTGGCTCAAAAGAGTATCAGCAACCTTCAACAATGAAGAAAGCTACGTTTCTCGGCTGAAGCAGCTTAAGGTTTGACTTCTGCTGCATTAAGATATTATTTATTTATCTAACCATTGAGCGCAATATTGCGGGTGTAAGTAATTTTTTTTACTGCTTTTACAATCCAAAAACAAGTAGTTTACCTATCCTGCGATGGCCCTCAAATGATAATAAGTAGTTATGCAAATGACATTTCAAGTGAATCCTTCTCAAAGTCATATGGCCTCCTTCAATCTAATTTGAGATGGCAGTTTCTGGAGTTTATATTAATTTTTCAGTATAATTGTGCTGTGTGGAAAAGACTCAGTTGGGTTGGACCATTATAATTATAACTAGTCTACAAAAATATACGATTATAAAGGTAACATACTTAGCTTCATTTCTTTATTTTTGCAGAGATCATAATTTCAGGACATCTGCATATATATATATGTGTACAAATATTTATTGATTTATAAAAACTTCCCCTACAATATAAGCTCACTGAAGATTACAAACTTGTTACTTATCGTGGATTTACTTGTGTAATGCTGAGACCATTAACCGAACTTGATGAATAATATACTTCGTTCAGATCCCTTTCTGTGAAAAATCCTGGTTGCTTCGGCTCCGGCAATGCACCTTCTCCGCCCAACATTAAAACAGCGATTGACATGCTCGGCCTATCCTCCAAATTTCGTTGCACACAAAGTAGACCAACATGAACTGATCGTAGCGCTTCAGATGGATTGCAACAATTTCTAACTGTCGGGTCAACCATTTCAATAGCTCTCCCTTCCTTGTGTAGTTTCCATGCCTAAATAAATAAAATCAATCTTTTGCTAACACAAAAGCCATTGCCAGTGAATATGAAATTATTGATATGATATGATACTTACATGTCCAAGAAGGTTAAGGTGGTGCTCTTTATGACAGAATCCTCTGTTTCTTTTTCCACTGACTATCTCTAGCACTATAACTCCAAAGCTATACACATCAGACTTCACTGAGTAGAGTCCATCAATTGCATACTCTGGCGACATGTAACCACTGCACGAAAAATTTCTTGAACTTCTTTTCGTATTTACAGGAATTAAGGCGCACCCGTTTCAACAAAATGTTCAAAATTTAGGAATTAGAAGGTACTTAACTATGTTCCCACCACTTTATTTGTGCTGCCTTCTGTTTCATTTCCCCCAAAACTTCTAGCAAGGCCAAAGTCTGAAATTTTCGGATTCATTTCGTAGTCTAGTAAAATGTTCCCTGCTTTTAAATCTCTATGAACTATTCTTAGCCTTGAATCTTGGTGAAGATAAAGAAGTCCACGGGCGATCCCAGTTATAATTTGGTACCGTTTAGGCCAATCTAGTAGAGTGCTGCTTGTTTGATCTGTTCATTAGTACACAACAAATGGAGGACAGAAAGAAAAAAGAATTAAACATGATCAGCAACTGGATGAATTTTCCATGAAAGAAAATTGGTGTGCTGCATATGTTTCAATCAAAGGAAGATTCAAACCGAAAATAAAGAAGTCCAGGCTTTTGTTAGGCATGAACTCATAGATCAACATCTTCTCTTCTGATTGAATGCAGCAACCTAGAAGCTTAACAAGATTTCGATGCTGAAGTTTCGCAATATGCATGACTTCATTCTTGAACTCATCAAGTCCTTGTTTTGAATCCTTTGAGAGTCTCTTCACAGCTATTTCTTGTCCATCATTCAATATTCCCTTGCAAGCAAACACACTCTATCATCAGCACAGTTTTGTTTGTTGATGTTTGGTTGAGCTTTGAAAAACTATAGTAATTGAGAGTTTGCACAATGTGACTGGAAGCTGCTACAACAAAAAAAGAACCTTTTTTTTGGGATAAATTGTTACCTTAAAAACAGGACCAAAGCCTCCTTCTCCAAGTTTGTTGCTAATAGAGAAATTATTGGTTGCAAAAGCAATAGTTCCAAAATCAAACAATGGTAATTCTAGCTCTTCTTTCTGGCCCTTGTTATCTGCAGTTCCTTCCATTATGCCTGTTTCAAAATTCACTAAAAAAAAAAACTTACCAAGCAATCTTTATATTCTCTTATTTCATTAGAGTTTCCAAGGCTAAATGTTCTGTACCAATTCCAGTAATTTGACAATAAACAGAACCTTGACAGCAGCATACCTTCTCTCTGCCGCTTCTTTTTCCGAACATACAAGATCACAGCTAGAACTAAGAAGATAATTACTGCAGATAACACAGAGCTTAGAATGATCCCCACATGTTTCTTGACATCTGAATTGCTCTTATTCTTCATATCATCATCAAGTGCTGCACACAAGTCAGTTACTGGGTTAGATCAATATTTTTAAGTCAACAATGCTGCAAAATTTATTCTTAAATCAACATTATTTTCAGTATGTACCAAATTTAAGATGAAAGAGTGACTTCTTACCTACTTCTGATGCCGCCATCCTTATGTAAATATCTTGGCCATTCTCTTCAAGTTCTCTGATATCAATCAAATCATGAAACCACAGCAAGCACCCACTTCCACCATTCCTAATGTCCAAATTTGCATAAGCTGAACAGGAGCAGTTCTTCATGCACATGATCTTGCACTCCTCAAGATTCATACTTCTGTTGAACGAAGATATTGTTGTTTCCGGCAACTTCAAATTGAAGTACTTCCGAAACCCATCTCCGGAGCAATTTAGAGGAGTCTGCCTAACACAACCACTTGACCAATCAACCATCTCCCATTCTTTTGGAACTTTTGGCACGAACCCTTTCAAGCAACCACATACTGGAGAATTATTAATGTTGCAGCTACCATACGGACCACACCGAGCATAAGTATCGCAACTATCAATTTGCACTGTAAGATACAGTCCCCAGTCGCGTGTTCGCTCATTCCATGTGAATCGCTGTAACAGACCATTCTGATTTATCACCATCCTTGAAAGAAGTGAGTTGTTCAGAAGCTCAAAGTGGTAATATATCTCCTTATCATTAAAAACAAATCCATATGTGTATACATGATTTGGGTTTAACTGAGGAGTGCCACTAAACCGAAGACCATTCCAAGATCCACCTCGAAAAGTCTTCTTTGAATTCTGTCTTACAATCATCTCAGGGTAACCATAAGGGTCAATTCCAAAAGTAAAATTCCCACGAGCAGGATCATCGGGTGATATCCATGGCGATGTATATCTGCCTAGACCTGTTACTGTATTCCATCCAAGCTTCATTCCTGGTAAGAACGTATCAGATGGGTGATCAAAACTCTGCCAGAAGTAATTTTCAGGATTATCATCACTCGCATCTTTTACAACAAGGTTTCCTGAGTCCAGAAGCTGTGCAACCGGATTCTTGGAAGCTGTAGTGGACATATTTGAAGACCAAATTGAGCTTGCATTGCCGTTGAAAAGGACTAGTGTTCCTTGATCAGTAATCTTTAGAACACCTGATGAATTGGTGAGGGGATTTTCTCTGTTGGCAACCCAAACTACAGTCATGACAGATACTTTGTAATACCATATACCCAAGTACCTATTTTTTGAGCTGCCTGGACTGAAAAATCCTAGTTTAAAGCTTTCACCAGCTGATACCAAACTCCCTTCACCTGCAATAAATTGAGTTGTGTATAGGGTGTCTGTTGCATTGCATAATGCTACCATCAGCAACCAAAAGGAGCAAGAACTGAGAAATCTGATGGGGCTATCCATTGATTTTCTTTGTAGCTAACATGCAACAACAGCTACACTAAAAGCTTCACGGTTTAAAAGCACAACGATGGGTCAACTAATTTTTTTTGGAAAAAGCGACGCCTACCTGTGTCTGGTGGGGGCAAAATTTCAATTTTACCCCCCGTAATTTTTATATTTATAAAAATATAAATAAATAAAAAAATATATATATAATACATGAATTTGTAAATTATGACACGACGGTTCACCCAGTTCTTTTTTAGGTTTTAAATTTTGTCAATTTAATTAATTAATTAATTAAAATAACTATATGTAGACATATGGTCTGACCCGGCCCACGAGATAAAAGCCGATGATGAAAAAATGACAAATAAGCCCAATATGCAAAGGATTTGGATTCTGACCCAATTATGAGAGACCCAAATACACTCCAAACCCACTAGACCAAACCCACCAAACCAAAACCCATCAGAGCCCAAATAACCTATAGCCCAATTGAACCAAACCCATCAGAGCTCATTAAATCAAGCCCAAAACTAAAAAACCCTAAAAAATCTCTATAAAAAGAAAGAGAGGAAACCCTAGAGAGGGGAGGAAAGAGAAAAGGAAAAAAAAAGGTGGCTAGGAAAAAAAAAAGGCTAGAGAGAAAAAGGAAAAAAAAAAACCTAAAACAAACAAACAAAAAGATTCAAACTACAAACCAAAGTACTAGAATCAAAACCTTGCATTGGTGGAAACTTGTTCATCATCTAACTCTGAGGGCAAACCCATTTTTACAGTAATCTTTTTAATCTCTTTTTTATTTTTATTTTTCATATATTTTAGTGATTTTGATTGTTTTTGTGAATTATTTTTGGATAGATTTTATTGTTTGAATTGTGTTATTTGCATAAAAAATCTATATTATTTTTTATATTTTTATTTTACATTGTTGCATTTTTATTGTCATTTTTTTTGTGCATTTGATTATTTGTTTAATTCTTATTATTTTATTATTTAATTTTTTTATTGGGACAAATTGTTGTCAAAATTATTATTATTT
>CATIWO010123607.1:0-11843 GCA_949673435.1 Macaranga tanarius | reverse complement strand
TATTATTAATAAAATTTAAAATGAGATTGTCCTTCATTGTTAAATGAAAATGAGAAACATTAATATATTTTAAATATTTAAAAACAACCTATTTCACATGTGTTTTAAAATCTTACGATTTTACGATTCGATTTTACGATATGAGTTTGTGGGTGCTCTTCCGATTCGAGATTAAAAAAGCGATTTTGACAACCTTGCCGAGTATTTTTTCATATCGGGAAACTTGAACTTCTTTGGCAGTAAATCTTCATCATCTAGGTCCAAGTCGCTGTAGTCCATTGAAGTATCCATCCCATTCTATTTCATTAAGAGTTGCATCTGAAATCTCATCTTTGCCACTTCCTTAGCCCAATCCGACTTTCCAGAGTCTCCAGCAGCTTGAAATTCTTGCTTAGAAGGATCAGCAAGCATAGTTTCAAGATCATTATCCCTGTCATTGGGTTTTCCAATAGTAACTTCAGCCTTATCCAAGTCAATTGGCTGCATTGCTCTAGCTGTTTGAAACATTTCCCCTATTACTTTCCAGATTATATTCCTAGTATCAGCAGCAATTTCCTTTTTCAACTATCTCTTAAAGCCTTCCATATCAAGGTTATCTAACATTGTTACAAATTTGGTCAATGATGTAGCTCTAACAGGTGTAGCTCTAACTAGTCATCCTTCGCGAGTGCGTGTCAAAACAGAGGGCGGAGGACTATTTCTATAAAATAAAGGGTCATAAATATGTATGACATATATACATGATATGCAGATGATTTTTGTGTTTTTTTAATATTTAAGGGTTTAACAAAACAAACAAATAGATAGACAAACACACATAGGGTCTCAATAATGCAGCCTTCCAATCTTATTCCTCCCACATACGTGTTCAAAGTGAGTCTCTTACTTAGAATTTTTGGTCTAGGTTTTAATTATCAACAGGGGATAATAAAACTGATACACATGTATAAGCTCTCGAGATGGAATAGACAAGTAGCATATCTCTTCCATAAAATTAAATTCCAATATAAGGGACCATGATAGAAGGAATAACGCCCAATCTAAAATAGTTCATCATTATTGGGCTTTATTGGGCTTGGACTTTATGAATGAGACTATTATATGGCAATAGAACACATGCATTTAGGGAAATTTTAAGGATAGTTGCTAGAGCACTACATGAGCTGAGTCTCGGGTAAGGATAAAGGCCCCCACAGCTTCGTACTCTCTTTTCGTCTCCCCACTCAAGGGTTAAAATGACGTACTCAATCATATTTCAGTGTGAGTAACAATAGCTATATACTCTTCTACCAGATTTGAATGAAACACAGGCAACAGAGCAACAACTATTATCGGGTTATTTAGGACTATATGAACAGTATATAAAAATAGTGTAGTGAATGGAGAAGGAATAATTAGATAATTAAAAATAATAAAACACAAAATACTGGAATCAGTTTTTCTATCCCCAGTAGAGTCGCCACTATAGGTGGCGGGGTTCAGCGCGCACCTAAGTATTTGGCAACTATGGCACTGTGTGGGCTCAAGGCCCACTAGGAGTACAACTTTGGGCCTTTTTACGGGCTTTAGTTGGAGATGGGAGTCGCCACCCAGATAAAACCTGGGATACTTTTATAGCAACTAGATTCCCCGGAGGAAGCCCAGTAGCCGTCCTCAGAGATTGGGTCCGGAAACTGGGTATGGCCTTTTGAATGGCCCACCCGACCTTGTGATCAGCCTCCGTTTGTGTTTTATGTTTTATTATTTTTAATTATCTAATGATTCCTTTAATTATATACAAATGGCCATTTTAATCCAAATAATTTTTAAAGTTTTACAATTTAGTCCAAGTTTATTTATTTAGTCCAATTTCATGCAATTTGGTCCTTGATTCATAAATTCATACACAATAAACACAATCCACAATAATAATAACAACAAAAATTAAAATCACACATAAAGAAATGAGGGAAGAGAAAAGAATTACATCCCTTTTTCATGCAATTAAAATTAAAATAAATAAATCCTAAATTAGATCAAATAATGGCTTAAACCATTATTCCTGCCAAACTATCAACACAAGAATAAATTTAAATCTCCATAGCATATAAAATAAACAAAAATTAAATAATTAAATAATTAGCCATAGAGGCGGCGCCTCTGTGATGATGGGGCGGCACCTCATCAGGCGAAACTGTGCTCCATCTCCAACGGTCACAAAATTCAAAACAAGGCTTAAGTGATAGAGGTGGTGCCTCTTTGGTATAGAGGCTAGGGTGAGCAAAAATAACGGTTTCGGTTTCGGTTCAGTTTCCATGATAAAAATTGTTAATTCTATTTATACTGAACCAAACAGTTCGGTTCAATTTTCAGAGTAAAAAAATCTATTAAATCAAACCGAACCGAATTCATAGTATATTTAAAATTTTATATATATTTATAGGTCGGTTTGATTGGTTTAGTACTAACATTTTAAATTTTATTAATAATATTAGTTTCTAAAGATATAAAACTCTTAATAAAATTATTTACCACCAAAAAAATTCTAACAAAATGTATTTAAATATATTTTAAAGAATCGCTTCATTTGATTTTTTTTAAAAATTAATAAATAAAATAAATATAAAAAATTAACATTAATATATCTTATAAATCTTATTAGAATATTTCAAAATTATATAAATAAAATAAGTTAAAAATTAAAAAGGTAAAAAAAAAAAGTCAAAACCAAAAAAAATAAACGAACCAAACCAAAATATTTCATTTCAGTTCGGTTCAACCTAAATTTTGGTTTGGTTCAAAATCAAAATATATTCGGTTCAGTTTGGTTTTAGGCAGTTTTGAACCGAACTGACATTTGCTTACCCTAACAGAGGCGGCGTCCCTATGAAGAGGCGTCGCCTCTGTTCTTCTTGACAGAAATTAATTTTACATAATATAATAAATCAAATCAATAACGCAATTAATACCGCAAAGAAGTCACAAAATAACTCAGAATCATTGAAGAAATCAAAAGCTATGTATTGTAATCACAGGAATTAAAAGCAATGTGAAAAAAATTAAAATTGAAATCAAATTTAAATTAAAAGAAAGAATTTTTACTGAAAATTGGATTTAGAAATTAGTTTGTCCTCAAATTCGATCTGGAATGCCCTAACCTTTGGAATACTTGAATTCTAGCCTTTTTTTCTTCTTGCTTCTAGTTTTTTAGGATTTTTTCTCTAACTTTTTTTTTTGCTCTAAAATTTCCCCCAAAAAAGCCTCCTCCTCTTTAGAAGTTAATTCCTCTATTTATAGAGGAATTAACTTACCTCTTCCACGTCCCAATTCCTATTAACTCTCATTTAAGTGCTTGTTACAAAATGTGGAGTGATCCATATTCTGTGATTATATTTTTTTGTAAATGACGGAAAAGAGGCACCGCCCCACCGATGACAGAGGCGACGCCTCTACAGAATGGACTTGGGCTTTTGGTGATTTGGGTCGCGCGGACCAGTTTCTTGGGCTTGGTTTATTGGGTTATTCATTTGGACTTGGTCTTTTCTGGTGGGTTTGGGTTATAATTTTAGGTTTCTCATAAATGGACTAGAATCCAATTCCTTGGCAAATTGGGCTTATCCATTATTTTATCATCATTGGGCTTTTTTTCACGGGCCGACTAAACCATGTTCCCACAATGACTTTTCGAAATATATTAGACCTTAGTAACATGTAATATAACAACTAATAAATTCACATGGTATAATTATAAGATGGAAGAAAATTTAAATAACAACATTTTTATGAGAACAGAATGTTACTGCTGAAGATAAATAACTCCAGTACTATTTGAAAAGTATTAAAAATCAACCCACATTTTTAAGGTAATAAAATAACAAAAGGCTTATAAATACTACATTCCAACCTTTTCTATAGTGATTAAAACTAGTTTTTTTATATTTAGTTGGAGCAATCTAATCTCATATAGTTGCATTCTACATCTATTTTTTATGATTTCAGCAATATTTAACACTATTGTTTATATGATATTATAGTAGCATGGGTTTTTGGACTTTTTGTTTTTGAGGAAAAGAAGAATTTTATTAAACTAGGAATGCAGTACATCAAAATTCAAAAGTGGTACTACAAAATCGGGGTAGCTCTTGCCAAGCATAAAAACCAAAAAAATTACGAGCTGTCCTAGCAAGCAAATTTGTAACCTCATTTGTTGTTCTTCTTTCAAACTTAACTACCAGACTATGATATCTAAGTGCCATTATTCTACAACATCTGATAATCATACCAACTCCCTTATATCATCCTTTGGGTCATTTTAACTATTTACGTTCAATTTCCAAATCCTAGT
This sequence comes from Macaranga tanarius, assembly GCA_949673435.1. Classification (NCBI taxonomy): domain Eukaryota; kingdom Viridiplantae; phylum Streptophyta; class Magnoliopsida; order Malpighiales; family Euphorbiaceae; genus Macaranga; species Macaranga tanarius. The sequence continues at coordinate 7,519 of CATIWO010123607.1, read as the reverse complement.
CCACCCTTTACTAGTCGGCATATTATTCCCATACAACAGTAATTTGGAAATAAAATGATAACCATTTTTTACAGTGTATCATCCCATCATATCATAGTGATATAACATCCTGTCTTCACCATATATTGAACCACTAGGTAATGTAAGGATTGCATTAATATCTTCCCTTCTAAAAATATCTTTTAATAACTCCACATCCAATTCCAAAGTCCCTGGAATGAACAAATCATTAACCCTTATATTTTCCATATCAACATGCATAATAGTTTGAGGAAAAAATCCATTATTGTTTGGAATCCATGGGTCATGACACACTCGGACAGTATGTCCCGAGCCAATTCCCCATCTATACCCATCTTTAAGTATGGTAGTAACCTTCCAAATGCTCTGCCAAATAAAGCTCAGATTATATCCCAAATGAGCTGTAAGAAGCATCCCTCTTGGATAGTATTTAGCTTTGATAATGGGACTAGCTAAAGCATTAGGAGATGAAATAAAATTCCACACTTGTTTGTCAGCCATTGCCATATTGAAGGAGTGTAAATGGCAAAATCCTAACCCTCATGTCTCCTTACTCCAATATAATCTTTCCCAACTTGACCAATAAATCTTCCTACTCCCATCCTGTTTTCTACCCCACCAGAAAGAGTTTATAATTTTCTACAACTCATCACATACAAAAATTGGCAATAAGAATGTATTCATATAATGAGAGGGTAGAGATTGAGCTACTGATTTGATAAACACTTATTTTCCTGCTGATGAAAGAAATTTATTTTGCCATCCAAAAAGGCGCTGCCACATCATGTCCTAAAGATAGCTGAATATAGAGTGTTTCCTTTAGCCTATGAGTGAGGGGAGGCCCAAGTAACATCCTGTATCCAACCTATTATAAACCCTGAGAATATGTTTAAATGTATCCTGCATTTCTGAAGTAACATTAGAACTAAAAAATAAGCCAGACTTTTCAAAGTTCACTACCTGACCAGTAACTTCCTTATAATGCTATAAAATATTTTTCATTACTTGGCATTCATTCACTGAAGCCCGAAAGAAGAAAAAACTGTCATCTGTAAAAATAAGATGAAAGACAGTGGGAGCTCTTCTACAAGCATGAATGCCATGAACAGAACCCACCAATTCCTCCTTTTGATCAAAAAGTCCATTTGACTCGATCATAGGCTTTGTTAATATCAATTTTCAAAGCAATGCCTCCTGTTGTGTTTATAGTCTTCTTTCTCATTTTGTGTATTATTTCAAACGCCACCATAACATTGTCAATGATAGATCACCCTGGAATAAAGCAAACTGTTCCTCACTGATTAAGTGAGGAATAACCTTTTTCAACCTGTTGGGTAAAACCTTTACAAGAATTCTGTAAATGACATTACATAAAGAAATTGGTCTCAAATCCCGCATAGTAGTTGGATTGTCCTTTTTTGGAATAAGGATAATTCATGTTACTCTCATAATATCAGGTAATGTACTGGTCTGTAAACAATTAAAATAGTATTTAAAAACATCACTATTAATATCCTGCCAAAAATTCTGATAGAAAGCTGGATTTAAGTTATCAGGCCCTGAAGCCTTATCTGGATGCATCTAAACTATAGCCAATCTGAATTCTTTAATATAAAAAGGAGCTATCAACTTAGTGTTCATATCTCCTGGAACCCTACTATCAATGTAAGAGACATCTGGAAGAGAACAGTCACTAGTGCCATCAGAAAAAAGATTAGTGAAATATTCAAGAGCAATATTCTGTGGACCACCTGGATCCTTTACCCAGACTCCATCATCTCTCTGAAGTCTCAGAATCCTATTATTTTTCCTTCTAGCCGAAGCTATAATATAGAAGAATCTATTGTTCATGTCCCCTTCTTGTAACCAAAAATTTTTAGCACGTTATTTCCAGTACAACTCCTCCTCCTGTAACAATGTATTCAAAGTTTATCATAACCCCAGGATTTTATTATATGCACTATAAGATTCTGCTCGTATAGCATTTAAGAACTATGCTTTGACTTTTTATATTTTTTTCAAAAATTATTTTTTGAATGATTCCCTCCATCTGCTTATCTTGTCAACACAAGTCTGCATCTGATGCATAAAATCCATTCCTATTGTTCCTCCCAGACAATCCTACACCATATCTCTAAAATTCCACTCCAAAAGCTAGGAATTTTCAAATCTAAACTTTTACTGCCAATTCTATCTAACCCTGTAAACAGTGGATAATTCAATAGGATGATGATCTGATACTGAAGAAAAGAGGCATGACAGGCCTGCATCAAGAAACATATCCATCTAGGTAGAATTAACAAGGCATCTATTAATCCTCTCTTTAATAAAGGCATCAATTCCCTGTCCTCACTCCTAAGTGTAACCATAATTCTCCAAAGGCATATTAAAAAGACCACAATCTATAACAGTGTCCCAGAATCCTTGCATCAACCACTATGGGTGTAGAACAAAACCATTTTTATCTGCAGGACTTAAAATGTCATTACAGTCACTAATTACACACCAGGGAAGTATGGAAATGGTATGAAGCTCCTGTAGTAAATTCCAAGTCTCACATCTGTGACTCCTATTTAGGTGGCCATAAAAATAAGTACATATCCAATTATGAGACACTTCATCAACAATAGAGGCATTAATGTGAAACCGAGAATAGCTGAGGACATTAATACTGATAGATCCATCCCAAAAAATGGTAAGACCGCCACTATGCCCCATACAGTCAACTGAAAAACATCCAACATAGCCAAGAATATTTTTTATTTCATTAATTCTAGAGCAACACATAAGAGTTTTAATAAAAAAAATAAATTTGGCTTTCAACTTTTAACTAAATTTTTTAAAGCTAATACTGCACTGGGATTGCCGAGACCCTGGCAGTTCCAACTTACACCAATCATTGTTCCTGGCGGGGTCTACTAAGTGACCCGGTCGATCTTTCAACATTGCTAGTATGAATTCTTGTGTGAAGTTCCTCGAGAACATTTTCAGCATTCGTAGATGAATCCACATGCATGGTCACGTCCAAATTAGTCTCCTTTCCCTCTCCAAGCCTTTTACATTTGGGCTTGTCATGCAAAGCCATTTCTGTCTCCTCATTAATGCTGGACAATTCCATAGTTGTTGGGCCCATAATTTTTTTGTCAAGGAAAACTACCCTTCCTTTCTTGTTCACATACACTGCCGTTTTGGATTTTATCACCTTATTATTAGCCTTTAACTTCTCTGCATCAATTCCATAATTATTTTATTCATTATGGGAAGCATTATTTTTGCCACTAACTTCTATATTCCCTGCAATAATTACTCTATCATTAGCTGTAACTTCCATATTGATTCCCTCCTCAGTTTGCACTCCATTCCATGTTCGTTCCTGGTTTCCATAACTACTCCCTCCTTCTTACCGAAACCACTTCTCTCCTCCATAGCCGGCAGACCTTCGATTGCTTGCCTTCAACCAATTGCCCTATTCTTTCACCGAATTATTAGTTGTAGCAGTGTAGTTTGACGGGTAAAAATTGTCTATATGTCCTAACAGCCTGCACACAAAACAAAAGTATGTTTGGAATTCATACTTGAATCGGACCAGTGTACAATCTCCATTGTCAAACATATTTTTTTCACCATTTTAATGGCAGCCTTACATCCATTCTCACCCTTATTCTCATGTAGCTCTTCCAACCCCCAGAACTATTTTTAGCATCGTACTCAACAAAATTCACCAAGGAAAAGTCCCAAGTTGTCTTCCAACCATCTCCAACATGTAACCCACAGGTAATTCATGGATTTGGACCCAAACATATATGTGGAACAGAGACACATTACACGGGACATCATGCCGTTGTAAGTGGTGAAAGATATGCAAGTGTTGGTCAAAAGTCCGTAGTCCCCCATTAGGGACCCTTTACAGATCAATCTTGTGATAAAACTGGAATAAGAAAAGGTGATCAGTTAACTCCCTGATCATGATTCCCTTTCCGGGCCTCTAAACATTGGCCATCCTAACTTTCATTGTTGAGAAACGGATTCCCTATCAATGAGAAACCTCCCTACAATGCAAAACTCATTAAGCTCAACCTCATTTCTTGCCCCTTCCTGTGGTTGCACATGCATTTCTTCATCTTCCTCAACACTCAAAGACAAAGCTGCCAATTCAGTTTCCATGGTGGGTATTAAAAAGAAACGGTAACCAAAGAGCAAAGAACATAAAAAAGATACGAAAATAAAAGGACTCTCAATAAAGAGAGAAAATGAAAACCTCTCACATGAAGGAGAGAAAACCTACAAGGATGATGATATTATGGTTTAGGGTAACTTGAAGAAAAAAATTAGATCTACGTTTTCGTTTGGGCTTTATGGTTTTATGGTTTGGCGATTTGGGTCGTGTGGGCTAGCTTCTTGGGCTTGGTTTATTGGGTTAGGCTTGGTCTTTTCTGGTGGATCTGGGTTATAATTTTGGGTTTCTCACAAATGGGCCAGAATCTAATTCCTTGGTATATTAGACTTATCCATCATTTTATCATCGTTGGGCTTGTCTTTACGGGTTGGCTAAACCATATGCCCACAGTGACTTTTCGAAATATATTAAACCTTAGTAACATGTAATATAACAACTAATAAATTCACATGGTATAATTATAAGATGGAAGAAATTTTAAATAACAACAGTGTTATGAGAAGAGAATGTTACTGCTGAAGATAAATGACTCCAGTACTATTTGAAAAGTATTAAAAATCAACCCACATTTTTAAGATAATAAAATAACATAAGGCTTATAAATACTACATTCCAACCTTTTCTATTGTGATTAGAACTAGTTATTTTATATTTAGTTGGAGCAATCTAATCTCATATAGTTGCATTCTACATCCATTTTTTTTTCTGATTTCAGCAATATTTAACTCTATTGTTTATATGATATTATAGTAGCATGAGTTTTTGGACTTAGTTTCTGCAATTAGCTCTTATTTTTATATATGGTATAGTAGCCTGGCTTTTTGGATCTAATTTCTGCGATTATATCATTTTATATGGTAGTATTATATTAGCATGGGGTTTTGGATTAAATTAAGTTTAAGTAATAATTTTTCGGTCCATTTTCTTCAATAATTTTTGTGGGAGTTTTTTTATTAGGTTTTGAAACAAAATAAAATTATTAGAAGTTGAAACTAAATTTCACAAAATATAATTATGTTTGTTAATCAGTCTTCATTTGGCTGGTCCCTAAATCTAAAAAATTATACAAATACCTCCTGTAATTTGCTAATTTTTTTCTTGGCCCCAAAAATTCAACATTATATATTTGGGAAAAGTACAAATAACTATCCTATATTTTGACTCATTTTCAATTATAGGCGTCCGATATTTTTTGTAACAGCGGGTTATCATTTGATTAAGTCTGTTAGCAACTTCAGACAAACTATACTAATACCATTTGAAAATGATGGTGTGGTATGAATAAAAATGGAATTTTAAACTGGTTATAGGATTTTAATCTCTAGTTAAAAATGAGTGAAGCTTTTTGTACTTTTTTCTATGATTTTATTTTGAAATGGAGTAACTTATTTTATTTAAAAGTATTTATTTCAATTATGAAGAAAATATGTAGAGAATTCTAATTTTTTTAATTTTTTATTTGATATATTTTTATAAAATTATTTTTTTATAATTATAACTTTCACAAAATGTTGGGGCTATTTTATAATTAAAAGTGTTATTATGTACAATTGATTTTTTTTTTGCCTACAAATAAAAGAACCACATATTTTATGAAAAAGAGTTATATAATTTATGAAAGTAATTTTTTTTTGCAAGAGCATAAATTACTTTTTGTATAAATTATTACTCTTTTGGTAAATTTAAAATAATTTTATAAAATAATTTTACTTTATTTATGATAAAATATCAACAAAAAGTATAAATATTTTCAAATAAAATAGAAAATAATTAAAACAAATATATCAAAAAATTAAAAATTATTAATCCATTTAAATTTTCTTCATAAATTAAAATAAATATTCTTAAATAAAATAAGTCATTAATAATTTTTTTATTCTTCATATATATATAAATAATTTATATAGAAACATGACAAATTATTAATTATTAATTTTTTTTATTTCTATTTGATATGTTTTTATTAATTTCCTATTTATAAAAAATAGAGATTTTTTCATAAATAGCCAAAAAAACTAAAAATAATGTCAAAAGCAACATTGACCAAAAATATTTTTAAAAATAGCTTTAAGAAAGTTTTTTTAAAAAACTTTAGACCATAACTCTTCTAGAAGCTGTTTGATCTTTCTTTTTCTTTTTTTTTTTGCATTAAAATTTTTTTCTACTTTTTTCATTTTTTTTCTCAACATTTTTTTACTAAACTTTTTTTCTATTTTTAAGATACTGTTTTTTATCAATATTTTTTTTACTCAATATTTTTTATACTCAAAATTTTTTCTATTTTTAAAGTACTCTTAACATTTTATTTTTTTTTCAATATTTTTTTATTTTATTTTTTGTTCAATATTTTCCTCAGTGTTGTTACATATTGTTTAATATATGCACTCATTTCTTGTTTCCTACACTTCTTCTTCATTTTCTGTACTTTTTTGCACTTTGTTTCCTGTACTTCTTCTTCTTTTCCTGCACTCCTTCTTTTTCTGCACTTTATTTCCTACACTTCTTCTTCCCTTCTTCCATGCACTCCTTCATTGTTTCCTGTAAATTTTTTTCTACACTTCTTCTTTATTTCATGCACTCCTTTTTTTTTTTTTTTATTGGCTAACGGCTCTTTACTGCTCTTTCTTTTATATATTAATTATTTTCTTAAATTAACTCTTGTGTGTATATATTTATAGGAGAGGATTCTTCTCCATTTTTTTAAAAAAAAGGTGATGAGATTTTTTCTTTGCTAGAATTCTCTTTATGGTACAAATATTACTCATATATTTCATTCTTATTGTAAGAATTCATATATTTCATTAATGTGATTGTTGGTACATAATTTTTAATATTTCATATCATTTTTGTTATTTTTTTATTTATTTGTTTATATTAATATCAGTAATAGTGAGGATTCAAAAAAAGAAACAAAAAGTAAAACAGAGCAACAAAATGCAACAATAAAAAACAACAACAAGCAATACAAAGTAACAAAATGCAACAATAGAAAAATAATAAAAAGTAACATTTTTTATCAATATTTTTTTGCTCAATATTTTTTTCTCAATATTTTTTTATACTCAAGATTTTTTCTATTTTTTTCTCAACATTTTTTAATAAATATTTTTTTTTTCTATTTTTAAGGTACTGTTTTTTATCAATATTTTTTTTGCTCAATATTTTTTTATACTCAAGATTTTTTCTATTTTTAAAGTACTCTTAACATTTTATTTTTTCTCAATATTTTTTATTTTTTTTTTTCTCAATATTTTTCTTAGTGTTGTTACATTATTTTTAACATTTCAGATTATTTTTGTTGTTTTTTTATTTATTTGTTCA
>CATIWO010123599.1:0-13671 GCA_949673435.1 Macaranga tanarius | reverse complement strand
TTGGAAATATTTGAAATATTAAAAAAAAGGCAATCTATTTTGTCACTTATACGAATAAGGTATTATGACTATTAAGAACTCAACGGAGCCCCTCAAATCAGACAGAGAAAGAAGAGGGTCCGTTGAGTTTTTATGCTTTCATGTCTACAACTCAGTTTGTTCGATTACTTACTACTTATAAGGATGAACCCAATCTGGAATATGAACCATAAAAGAAAATACCTATTAAACCAATTACAAGAATACCAGTTACAGTACCTATTATCCAAAAAGGAATTCTTCCAGTAGTATCGACCATTTATCTCACTTCCCTCCACATTTAATCAAGTGGTCATGCTAAAGATATAAACAGTCATATATAATTATTAGATGATATCCTTCTGATGGGATAAGAGAATTCCTACTCTTATTTATTATTTTTCTTTTCTTCTATTAATTGAAGAATTAGAAAATAAAACAACAAGTACAAAAATGAGTAATAATCCCATTAGAGACTGGTACGATTCAATTCAACATTTTGTTCATTTGGGTTTGATTGTGTCATAGTTTTATAATTAATTAGGATTAGATTTATTGTTGGATGAACTGCATTGCTAATATTGACCCCAAAAAAGAAACGGTAGGTACAACTAGTCCGTGAACAGCCAACCATCTTACTGTAAAAATTAGATAGGTTCGATCTATGGTCATTAGGCCTCCTAAAAAGATTTACTAAATTCATTGAGTTGCTAAGAGTAAAATTCAGGAAAAGAGCCAATTGTATGAGAAATACTTCAGGAAGTTATGCTGGGGCATTCAGTGTTACTGAATAGAGCGCAGACTTTGCATAGATTAGGCATACATGCATTTCAACCCATCTTAGTGGAAGGCCGCGCTATTTGTTCACATCCATTAGTTTATAAGGGGTTCAAAGCAGACTTTGATGGGGATCAAATGGCTGTTCATGTACCTTTATCATTGGAGGCTCAAGCGGAGGCTCGTTTACTTATGTTTTCTCATATGAATCTCTTATCTCCGGCTATTAGAGATCCTATTTCCATACTAACTCAAGATATGCTTATTGGGCTCTATGTATTAACAAGTGGGAATCATCAGAGTATTTATGCAAATAGGTATAATCCATGTAATCACAAAAAATTATAAAAATGAAAGAATTGATGATAATAACGATCAATATACAAAAGAATCCTTTTTTTTTTTCAAATTCCTATGATGCAATTGGCGCTTATCGGCAGAAAAGAATCAATTTAGATAGTCCTTTGTGCCTTCGGTGACAACTAGATCAATGCGCTATTGAAGCTCCCGTCGAAGTTCACTATGAATCTTTGGGCCCAACCCATGATTAGAAACTAGGGAATATAAAAGAATACACCAATCCTATAAATCCTTAGGATTAATTGTGGATCCAAAATAACAATAGAAAAGTTTGAGTTGCTTAATCTTATTTTTTTTGTTTTTAAAACCTTATATTATATATTTAGTTAAATATGTATCTATCCAAAATATATACAATAGGATCCTTGTATTAGGATCTTTGTATTTGGCTCAATCCTTTTAGTAAAATAAAAGATTGGGCCAAGTTAAATTGCAATTCAATTAAGAGAACAAACGTCAATTACTAGATTACAAGGCAAAAACTAAGATGGCATGGAAATTGAGGTGCAAAGAAAAAATGGATATGTACGCTATGTCAGCATATTCTGTTTGGGTTAGCGAACTAAGACTAACGGTGAGAATTTTAAATTTTTGTAGAACTCAATTGTTAATAAATTCACTTTTAGGATTTATTTGTGAAATCCACTATACTTTTAGGACCGGAGATGTCATTATCCCTTTATAATACACAATTTTTGAAAGAAAATTTTGTAGGATTTGATTGTAAAAAATAAAAACATTTAGGATTTATGATGTTATTTTTTTTATATCAGAAATAATCACTGAGACGACAGCGTTTCATATTCCGTATCCTCTCCTCCCTTTTTAAGCGCTGGTTGGTTCCTGTCCTGTGCGTCACGCTTGCACATAGTGCGTAGCTACTAAGCGTAAGCGAGAGCGAGGCCAAAACAACAAAAATGGCGGAGCCGAAAACCAAATACGATCGTCAACTGAGGTATTACTCTGTGCATTACCTTTCTTCGTTCTTTCCTTCTTCTTCTTGTTACCTTCATCTTTACCTAATTTTCCAAAAATTCATAACACTCGACTTCCATTTCTGTGCACATCTCGTTTCTTTTTCCCCCCCTCTGTTTCATTTTGGTTTTTTATCTTTTTTTTTGTTAATAAGAAAGCTACAAATTTTGAAACAAATTAGCTTACTTGGTTAAATTATATGAGTTTTTATCAAAAATTAGAAGTTTGATTTTTGTTTGGAAGCAAGCAGTTACAAATTAATTATAGTTTGTTATGGTTATAAGTATAGTTAATGTTGTAATTATATAAAAAAAAATCAATTTGATATGTTTTTGAAATCACTGGAATTTTAGATATTAATAGGAGCATTATTTGTAGAAATCTTGAACTTATATGATGATTGTTAGCTTGCTGTATGTACTACTTGTCCTAAATTTTGCATTCAGATTTTTTCCAGTTTTAATAAATGGAAGTTAAGTGGTTGTTTTATTTATTTATTTTTTTTGTTTGGTAGGATATGGGGTGAGCAAGGACAGGCAGCACTAGAGCAAGCCAGTATATGTTTACTTAATTGTGGTCCGACCGGTTCTGAGACGTTAAAAAATCTTGTTCTTGGTGGGATTGGATCTATCACAGTAATTGATGGATCTAAAGTTGAAATCGGCGATCTTGGGAATAATTTCATGGGTATGTATGTCTGTTTCTCTCCATTGTGTTACAATTCCACTCCATTTGTGCATATGTTTATGTTGTTGTTGTTGTTTCTTTTGTCTTTTTTTATTGTCTTTGTGTTTATCTTATCTTGCCTTCTGTGATTTTTTGGTAGTGGATGAATCAAGTGTTGGGCAATCGAAAGCAAAATGTGTGTGTGCATTTCTTCAAGAACTAAATGATGCTGTCAAAGCTAAGTTTATAGAAGAGCATCCTGAGGCATTAATTGAGTCAAATCCATCTTTTTTTTCTCAGTTCACCTTAGTAGTAGCCACTCAGGTTTGTGCCTTATATGATTGCATGGCGTTAAATTTTTACTATCTTTAGCGTGCTATCAGTGGTTGCAGTCTGCTTTGCCATGCTATGTGCATAGCTTGTCCAAGCATGTAAATTGGTTTTGATCATAAGTTTGTTGTCTTTATATTCTGATTCATATCAGTGCATGGTTCCTTCCTAGATGTCTAAGATTTGGAAATTTGCAGCTGGTGGAGGATTCAATGATAAAGCTTGACAAGATCTGTAGGGAGGCAAATGTAATGTTGATATTTGCACGCTCCTATGGCCTTACTGGATTTGTTAGAATCAGTGTGCAGGTAATCTGCAAGAACTTTGTGACTGGAACTGTTGTGACTATCTTGACATTGTGCAAGAAAATTATTTTAATCAGTGAGAGTAACTAGACATTGCACAAATGACTTGTTGGAACCTTTTATAGCTATGCCTATGTTTGATTTCCCTCAGATGTAATGGACATAGACGTTTTCTTCAGTAATTAAGTAATATCAAGTCACAGATCTGACAAATTCTTGTGCATGGTCAGAAAACTGTTGATTGCTGAAGAATATAATACCTAGAATAGGTAGAAGGACACTGGCTATAACAATTATCATGTCTGGCAGTCGCTTGGGTATTTAATGGCTGCTGGTTGGCTTTTCTTTTTTGTTGCAGGAGCACACAGTGATAGAATCAAAACCTGATCATTTTCTTGATGACCTTCGGTTAAATAATCCATGGCCGGAGCTCAAGAGGTAAAAAGTTGTGTGTGTGTCTTAGTCCCCATTTGTGTTGCACTAGAGAAACATTTACTCTTTTCTTTTCTTTCTTCCGTTGGTTGCTGCAGCTGAAATTATTCATGTTTTATTTATTATCCATTTTCAAATTCTTATTCTGTAATTACCTACCATAGTTTTGCAGAAACCATTGACTTAAATGTGGCAGATCATGTTGCCCATAAGCACACACCTTATGTCATCATCCTTGTTAAGATGGCTGATGAATGGGCTAAAGCTCATGGTGGTAGCCTTCCATCATCTAGGGACGAGAAAAAACAATTCAAGGTTTATAATTTGATTCCAAGCTTGTGTGCCTTGTTCACTTTTTTGTTGATGCAAGTCACTCTAATTTACAAGGACTCTTGAATGTTTTAGGAGCTTCTCAAAGCTGGGATGATTGCGATGGATGAAGACAACTATAGAGAAGCTATTGAGTCCTCCTTCAAAGTCTTTGCACCTCGAGGAATTAGTGAGTAAAAATCATCATAAGTATGGATTTAAATTTTCTGAGCATGATATTGGTGCAGACCAGAAAAACCAGCACAGAATTAAGATAAATGGACGGAATTTCAGAATGCTAGTAATGCGGGAGGAGTATTTCCTTGGAAAGGCCATGATATTTTTAATTCTAGAAATTCACTACTGATTCTGCAATAAGGACTATTCTTTTCATTTTTACGTACTCGTAGGAGGCATATGACTTATCTTTCTTTAGAGACTCTTAGAACTTTCAGTACTTGGACTAATAAATGCAGACCTTACAACTAAATAACGACTATGGAAAACTACAAGACTCCTTTGACTGAAATGTTAGTGTAAAAAAGCTCCTCATGGACTGCATATTTTGTGACTTAATTTGAAATGTAAAATCACGAAATAGACTTTCAATCATGAAATTGACCTTCAAGCCTATCACATGCAACTTTGATAAAATCAAGCTTTTAATTTCATGGTTCTTTTCTAGAGTGCAAGCCTAGCAAATGCAACTTTGATAAATCAAGCTTTTAATTTTGCAGTCCTTACCTAAATTTAAAGTTCTTGGTCACAATGTGATTCTGCATCTCCTCCAGATGGGAAAGAGGGGAAAAAAATTTAATTTTAAAGGCCCTACTTTGACTTTCAAATTTTTGCACTATCTGAATCTGCACATGTTCATTATTTCATAGGAAACAAAGAAATAAAACAAAAAGTCAATGATCTTTATTTTTTTTTTGACTTTCATGAAGTTTTTGTGTTAGTGTTGATGTCCTTGAACATCTGTTTCATATAAACTTTATCATCTTACTCACTTGTTTTTGTATCTTCCAAATTTGTGGGGCAATCAACAATACCCGAGCATCTCAGCTATGAAGCAGTTTCCATTTTCAACATCTTCTTGTGTCCTTTCTTTAATTTCTTGGATATTGTTGCTTTCTTGGTGCATTATGAACCTGCATCAGATTTTTCCTCAGGAGTTTTTTGAGATGAGCTGAATGCTTACTTTTTATCTAATGCTTGTGTATGCATTCTTCATTTTAGGTAAATTTCTAATAGTAGGCTTTACACCTGAACTTAATGAAGCTTAATTACAAACAAGCTGGGTTTTCTATATGAATCTAAGAAGTTACTATATCTACCTCGATCAATCAACTGAGGCATTTCATTTGCATGTCCACTTAGTATCCTTGTCAATTGCTTGGTTCTACCACATATTGGGATGTTTTGGCTAGCATTATGTAAAATTCCAGAAAATGGTGTCCTGCTGAAACCTAAATATTGCCACTTTCAAGTTGTAATGTAATTAATGAGGGTTCCTTTCTTTCTCTATTTTGTAAGTTGATTTTTTATCAATTATATTTAAAAAGTTTGACTTTGGGGTCTATTTGCTGATATTGGTGAATATTGAAAATACCATTTGGTTTCATGGAACCTTCTATTAATTTCTTACATTTCTGTCTCTCTCTTGTGAATCTTAGGTCCAGATCTGCAGCAGATAATTAATGATGGCTGCACTGACTTTGATTCTAATTCATCTGACTTTTGGGTGATGGTGGCTGCTTTAAAGGTGACTAATTGTAGCTTGATTGTGTCTTTAATATGCATGGTTAGTTTGATTTATCATGGTTAACTTTGAGTGCTTATATAAAAATTCATGTAATTTTTCTGATACGATATCATTTGCTTACTTGTTTTAGAGTCCTTAGAACTGATTTAAGGAATTTTCCTGGTTGGATTGACAAGCATTAACTATATGTTAATATAAGTTGCCAATCATTTTGTCATAGCATGTAGCAGAAAGCATTATTACTCTGCACAGCATGGGAGTCTTGGAAACTGTTGGAGAATATATCTCACATTGAAAAACTATAAAAGTTAGAGTGATTTATAAGTGGTGTAGATTGGGTCTTAACAAAAGCCAATTGGTTTTGTGTTACATGGGCTCAACCCCATTTATAAGTCCACATGTGTGTTAGTGGGCCAACACTCTTTGGGCCCGTGGATTTAATTAATCTTAAAACCATAAAAACAGAAGTGCCCACCATATAATTTACTGAATGGACTTGCACAGAGTTATTATCAAGCAACAAAACAAAGAAAACTTAGAAAAAGTTTGAACCTGTCCAAAGATTATTACAAAATAACAGTTCCATACCTGCTGCCAGTACTTTACCATCTCACATGCAAGCCTCCGCTTTACTGCAAGAGTGGCCTTGGCACTATCGATTGCCAACCCGAGTTGGATATCAACGACCTTCATCATACAGTAAACAATAGAAGGGGGGTCATTAGACACTGGAACAAACTAGAATAGGAAATCAGATAGAATATGCAGTAGCCTAAGCCCCATATCATCAAGAGACCATTATAATAGTTTGTATACAATGTCCTACATGAGCTACTAACAATCAAGTATTGACTTCTGGTATATATGGTGAAGCCATAGTTACTCATCATAGGCTGAATATTCTGATATATATATATAACAATTCCCAGCTGAAACTGCTGCACTAAGAGTTGTATGAAACTAAGTGCTTTACTTAAAATGATCCATCCCTATAATCCTAAGTTCCTAATTGCTTGACAGGCCGAGATTTTAGGCTATGGTCCAGTCCTAATCAAGATGTCAAAAGAGAATATGATAATTTAAGCCTCACATCAATAAGGGACTACTGATAGAAGTTAACTTTTGGACTGTGTAGTTAGATCAGCCCCACATCAATTGTAGTTTGTTACCCAGTAATCCACGTACACTAAAATATGTTAGACCCCAGATCCCTCATCACAGAGGGACTATTGATTTCATTTGTATGCATGAACTATTAGTGAAGCTAAAAGTTGACTTTTAGAGCACAACGGCAGTCCCAGGCTCCCAGCCCCAACCCATTCTTAGGGCAGCAACCTGTGGACTAAAGTCATAACCTAATATATTATGTTTTCCTCCAAAACAAATTATATAGATAATGATGAGGACGATGAGATGAGGCGTCTCTCTTCTGAATAGCTCCATAGCAAATTAGACGAAGTTGCTTACCGCAGATCAATACTTGCATAAAGGAAAAGCAGAAAGATGAAAGGATGTAGTAATAGTATGACATGCAAAACTCTGATCATTCCTTTCAGAAGCAATTGGTTAACAATTACTGAAAGGGAAACATATTGCACCTTTGACTAATCCAACAATCTAGTGAATACTGAATATACACATGCAAAGATAAGATTCAGACTACTGCTTCTTTGAAAGCATGGTTTTTTCCCATAGCCCAATAGCATAACATTTCAGGCCAAAGTAGTGTTTATTTTTGTAGAATCCATTGACCTCATTTGTGTGTGGTGTTCAATATAAATCCATAAGGTTATTGATCAATGCACAAGCAAGATGAATGTCTTGATTCTATAGTTGTGCAAGTAGTTGACAATGATGCCAAGACGTAGGAAAGTGCTCCACTAGGTTATGTTGATTCCTTTAATTGTATCAATTCAAGACATATGCAATGATCTAGGCTGCGTTATTCTCCATATGTAGTATGGCTTCTTTCACTGCAATACCAATTGAGATCCAAGTTGGTGGACCTATTTGATGTGGTAGAATAGCTATCCCTAGTTTTAGTTCTAGTTCAGTTTCAGCTTTAATTAATTACCTAGAACTTGCCCCAGCTTCAACTTCTCAGATGCCTCACATAGTTAATGACGAGTAATGCTAATGGAAGCAAATAGAGAGAGAGAGAGAGAGAGAGAGAACCAAAGAAAAAAGCAATGAAGAGGAAGATGCAGAAGGAACTAAATGGTTTTGTTGTTGGAATTATTTTTTCTTTGCATTACTATGGAGTATTTGGAGGCGATAAATGTTTTCAATTCTAAGGGAAATAACTTTTCTCTTAATTGCAGCAGAACACTGGCTTTTCCAGCTTCTTTGTGGGCATGTGCATTTCAGGCTTTCTGAGGATTGTCCTGTTTCTTATATGATCAATATAAAAATGCATGTGATATACCCAGCTTGAATTGATTCGTTCATAGGTCAGGGTATTTTCAGAAATCGTCACACTACTACACAGATTATTCCAATTTGTAGCGACTTGATCATTTAACTTTGATTTTGTCTCACATTTAAATTATGCTGGATGTATCAAGAAATCTGACATGGACGTTGGAAGTAAAAGAAAATAAACCACAGAAGGGAGTATTTTGCCAGTCGTGAAGCAAAATAGAGTATACAACAAATAAAATTATCCAGGGAAAAAAAGCCAGTACCTGTCCCAATGCTTGCAGGCAAAGTGCTCTAAGAATTCCTTCTGCCAAGTCTACTGGTAAATCTCTCCTACAATCAAAAGCCAATATAAATCAGAATAACCTCATAATCACAACACAAGCAGCTTCTTTCATTTGCAAGTCTTTCAACCACATCAACCTTAGTGCATCAGGAAATTGTGGGAGGACATGTCGGACTGCACAATCCAGGTATCCAGCAGCCTTCAAGAAAATATCAATGGACGCACGCCTGCTCTCTGTCATAATGAGGAAAAATGAAAGTTATGTAGTAGGAGCAGTCAATATAAGAATGCCCATAGGAGGCACAGAATCAGCATTAACATCTTATGCTTCCCTTGAAACAAATATTTACTCAACTTAGAAGTCCTGAGTTCCTTTGCAGGTCTGAGAAGATAATGTCCCATCACCCACAGAAATGGGAAGAGCCAACTAATTGAACTAACTTCACTACAAAGGCAACTAACAACTAATCCCAGTGCATTTTCATCAATTGACAGCTTAACCAAAAGCTGTTCCAATTTGACGCCTAGAAGTTGCCTCTTCCTAGTGAAATTCTTCAGTAATAGATGTTGACAAGTTCTTTGCAATAGCCTCCTTCGTTTGAGAAGATATTATAATTGAAACCCAATTAAGTACCATAAAACTGAAATATTTAGCTATCTCCATCATAAGGATGACATCCTTGAAGAAAATCCTAATTAAAAATACAGCAATCTATCTAAAAATATTGTTGCATCCAGCCTAGATAAGGTCAGCTATAACCATTCTATGTATGCAAGATGAATAGGATGTTGAAAACCAGTCAACTTTTGCAAGACAGAGATCAGAATTGTTGATAATACTGAAGATAAACTTATGTGTTCATGTAGGACAGATTTAGACTAAAATGTTCTACAACTAATTTTGCAGAAAATAAAACGTTTGAAATCTGAAGATAAGCGCAGGTTCTCGTAACTGAATGCAGATGAACAAGACAAAGATAAAAAAAAATACTTAGATATCACACCTATGTTGTCCTTCAGATTCATACCTTAGGGAGAATTGCAACACACAACTCAGAATTAGCAAATCTGACATAATTCTTGTTAAGCTTAAAATCCTTAATAAAAAAAATAACAGATATAGGTATTTATGCACCTTCCAAAATCAGTTTCAAACTCCACGCTGAAAAACATTAGATGGGCTAAATTCTAACCAGGATTGACATCCTTTCTGGAATTTAAACAACCACCACCATAAATCAAAAAAAAAAAAAAAATACACACGACACCATACATAAGTTGTCTTGATAAATAAATTTCTGAAAAGAAGTAAACCCCTTATAAGCATAAAAATAAGAACCATCAGGTAGTAGGAGCCTTCCCCTATATACTTCTAAAACCATCTTCATCACTTCCTTGTCCTCAAAAAGTCACCCTTGGAAACTAGTTTTAACCAAAAAAATTATGCCTCCATTCAAAATTTAACTTGTCAGTCTAAAAGCTTTCTTCTCCTTGTACTACTCCATATGGAAACAACTTCATTACAATGGAAAGCAGATTCGTGAATGTCACCTCCCTCCAGCTCCATCTCCTAAGCAAAACTTTTCCTCCAATTACCCCAACAACCTTGTGAATAAACTTGGCATTACCATCTCCATCTTCACCCAATCAAATGTAAGGTTTTGCATCTTAATTAATACGTTCCCTCAATACAACTAACAAAAACAACATAAGGCTCAACTAAGAAACACTTTTAATATGTTTGGAGTTATCAGGTAAAAACTGTGATTTCTTTGCTGGTTTTAATACCTAATCTTATTCCTTCCAAACACTAATTTTATTTACTTTTAGCCTTCTCATAGTCTTAAAAGATAATCGGCCAAAGTTTTCCTACATCACTAACTGAAATTCATTTCTCACTTAAGCCCTCCCACTTAAAGTCTTACAAAGTAATATCGTTCACTCCAATAATTTATCTAATTCATTTTAGGTTATGCTGAGTAAAATCTGCTTCGGTTTTTGTTTTTTTTTTCATTGCATCAAACTCATACAACTTAATTCCTGATATAAACATTGCTAAAATTCCAACATGCCAACATGTAAGAATATCTTCACCGCTCATATTCAGAACGTATTTACTGCTAGACACAGCCAACATCTATCAAATTGATATATTGCAATATCAAATGTAAAAAATAATTGTTTATTCTTTTAATATTACACAGGTACCACATTAATGATATAAATGCTATTTTTTGTCTGCTAAATGATTGTCTATTGCAAATTCTTAAGTTGAGTATGCATTGCAAATTTATGAATACCAAATATTTGATAGGCTAAGATCAGAAAAAGGACATGTAGCAGTTGGCATTCTAAGTCCCAACAACCAAACAAAGAGAATATCCTATGTTCAGTAAAAAGGAAGAAACCAAATCTTGGAAAAACTAAGGATTTCAAAAGAAAGTTTGAAATAGCAAGCGCTAGAAAAAGCATGATTGCTGAAGGAAAAAAAAAAGTTACATATAAGTTCACACATAGAACGATCAACCATAGCATGTATCTTGCATTGAATTTAAATGTCCACCTGCCGATACTTTTGGCTGATAACCATCAGTTGATGTTCTTGGAAGAAGCAACAAGTTGGCCTGTGACAGCAATAGCATGGCCATTAAGTGCAGAACTGACAACACCTCATACCATGCATTAGACATGGATGTTTCCTGCAAAATTACTTCATGTTAAATCCACAATTCTTCAGTGCATAAGAATAGAACCTCAATATGTTTAGGGGGAGGGGAAGAAAAAGAAAAAAAGATATGATTAGCAAATAATAAATAGGCAAATACAGGCCCACCTCTGCTTCATCCTCTTGGTTTATCCACACAAATTGCACCTTGTGTTGTAGATGGCTTCCATCTTTAACTAATCCCAAAAGAACAGGCAAGTAATCTTCAAGAGCCTGATGAAGATCAGCCAAAGTTGAACCTCCTTCAAACACAAATTAGTTCGACAAATGAATGATTAAACCCATTACTAATCTACCATGAGATGCACGTTAGAGTTTCTTACGACCTACCATGTTGAGTAGCACTTTTTCTTTTTGTTCTTGTGACTGTTGGTGCTTCTTGGCCAGCCATAACTACAATACGAGTTCTTAAAGCAGACAAGCGTTCCACTAAATTCTTTGATAAGTGGTCACCCAGTGACACAGAGAAATCAACAGGTTTTGGTATCCGAAAGCCAGGTATATAAACAAACACTTCTCCTATGCTCCCCGGTCTCCTTCTATTTCCACCAGAATCCTTGGGTGTAGACACGATGCAGCCCATATCCTAGTATTTACTCTACACACGAATCCAAGTGAAAGAAAGTAAGCAGCCAAAAATCAAAATGAGCTCTTTGGCATGAAGTAACTTGCGCATGAGGAACAGCAATCAAAAACAATTCCAACATTATGAATTAGTACAAATAATTCAAACAATAAGTTCAAAGAATTTAGTCAGCAATCACAAGGAAAAGTGGAGGGAAGCCGGTAAGCAAACCATAAAGAGGAGTAAATAAATGTCCTAACCAACAAAAGCACAGGTAACGGGTCACTCACGAGCAATATCCAAAGACCTACCAGAAGTCTCCAAAAGCTTTTGAAACTCATCGCACAGATAATTAATACATACATATTGTGTGTGTGTGCATACAACATGATTAAACAAATAGGATGATACATCATCTAACCTGATTCCTTGTCAGAAAGTTGACTGATGGGTCACAAACTGTGATAATTAGAGCAATTTCTGCAGAGAAAATGGAAAATGTCAACTGGACAAACAAAAAAGTTAATGGTAGAGAGAGGAAAACCAATAAAAGCAGGTGAGTCAGTTCACAAGCAAAGTATGATACTTGACAATTCACTTTCCTTCCCATTCTGAAAGATGTAAAGTATAATAAAGCATTCATATGAACAAAAGAACTCAAAGAGACATGAACCATTGCTCACATGAAATGTCAAAAGAAAAATGTGAAAGTTATGCAATTGTGGCTCTCAACCAGAAATTAAGAGCTCGTACAGAAAAGGTGGGCCAGCAAGCACATTAGAAAAGCTTCATTAAGTGCATAAGCAAGTGGGCTATCATACCAAAATAAGCAACCTATTGATGAAAGCAAACATTAGATGTTGTTTTTGGCTTAATATTAGCTACCAATTCTTGTTTCTTCTTTGCTGTACTCCAAACTGATGATTAAACAAATACCCATAAAACCAACTATGCCAAACAAGAAAACTACAGGAGAAAAAGAAAAAAGGAACTTTTGGGTTCTTGGAAAAGAGCTGATTCAAAAGAGTTAGATTATCAAGATTCAAGACTTCAAGAAAAGATTTCATCTTTTTCAAAACCTCAACTTTGTAAGCAACCAAAACACCCCAAATTAAAGAAATTTTGGGTAAAGAAAAAAATTTGAAACTCTTACCATAAGGAAGTAAAGTAAAGTTGTGTTGTGTACAAGTTCCTAATAGAGAGTCAAAACTGGAGCCAAGAGAAAATCAGAATCCAAGAAAAGAACAGAAAAAAAAATGTGTTTATATAAGAAGTATGAATTTCAAATTAAAAAAGAGAAAATCAAGAATTCAATTCAATATCATTGGCTGGTTTGTTAAAAGATATGGGAGAGAGGCTTCAGAAGGTTCGATGAAAAGAAGAAGGGGTCTCTTAAGAATAATGATATAATAAAAAGAAGAGCACAAAAATAGAAAGGAAGCTTTTTTTTATAACAACTCCCTGCTTTATATAAAAAGCCAGTTATCATAAATAACCAATTTAAAATAATAAATGCTTTATTTGTAAGCATTGGTGCGGCATTTACTTGGCGCCTAAGGCCATCTCCAACCCAAAACTTCAAAATGCAGCAAATTTTATTTCAAAATGCATCTGCTACAGTAAATTTACTCCAACCCATACTTCATTTTAAACTCCAAAAAGAATATTCTGAATATATTCCCATCCAATATTCATATTATATTATTTATACAATTTACATATTATACCCATATTTTATTC
>CATIWO010123589.1:0-34140 GCA_949673435.1 Macaranga tanarius | reverse complement strand
AAGTAATAAAGATTCAAAGTTGGCTTCTAAGAATAATCTCATACTTCTCTTGAGTTACAAATTCAAAATTTCTTCAATTACTAGTTCTCCTATTACCCTTAAATTGGCTTTTGTCGAATCTCAATATCATCTAAATAATCTTCGTACCCATCTTCAATCATGGTGATACAATTACAGCTAAAATCAACTAACATACACAATCCCTCTTGTAATTATTGTCTTTATCTTTCTCTGTCTTAAACTATCCATACACACGGCCGTGCGTGACCTATTTTTAGAATTTCAGTATTTTGACCATAACTTGAGTTCTAGAACTCCAAATGAGGTGTGGTTTAAAGCTATGGAAACATTAAAGAGTCTTCTACAATTTTTATGTTTTAAGAATTCCTAAAATATACGTTTAAAATAGTAAAAAATGATCATACATTTTATTGCTCACAATGATTTGAAATTGCCATGTATGACCTTTATGTGTACAAAATCTCATAACTAATTTTGTACATTTCCAAATTGTGTGATTCAAATTGGAAATGAAACTAGACTCATAAACAAAGAGTTTCAATAGTTTGCAAATGAATTTTACAACTTAGTTTTTCTATATATATTGGTATAAAGTTTATACTTTAGTGGTTTTAAGCCACATTTGTATAAGTATGTGTTTTGAGGTTGAATTTGATGTTGTTATGCATTGCATAATTATGTGATTTGTATGATGAGTGTGTAGTTTCATGGCATATGGTTGTGTTCTTAAAAGAATTTGTTTTTTTTTTCTAATTAGAACACGTGTTGTGGTAAATTAAGGTCACGTATTGCGGGTCTCACATTTAGTGGTATCAGAGCCTAGGGCCCGGATCGGTGTGCCAGCAGGGACACTGGGGCCCTTTGGGGGAGTGATGGCCATATGCTATCCCACATCGGTTGGGAGGGAGAATGAAGCCTTCTTTATATGGGGGTGGATACCTTCTCACTGTGATGCGTTTTAAACCCGTGAGGGCCCTTGCTGGGTGTCTTGTGGCCAAAGCGGACAAAATCATAGGGGGGTTGGCTGGGGCTGTTACAAACACTCCCCCTCAAGTTGGTGCATGGATGTATTCGATGCCCAACTTATTTAAGGAACTATAAAACACCTTGCTTGACACAGCCTTTGTAAGGATATCTGCTAGTTGGTCTTTTGATTTTATGAATGAAAATTGAACTATCTTTTCCTCAAGCTTCTCTTTGATAAAATGTCGGTCTACTTCAACATGCTTGGTTCTATCATGTTCAACTAGATTTTGCATAATTTTTATAGCTGCTTTATTGTCATAAAATAATCTCATAGCTGGTCCAGATGAGTGACTGATTTCTTTTAATAATTCTTGCAACTAAAGAAGCTCATAAAATCCTTTAGCCATACCACGAAACTCAGCCTCTGCACTAGATAATGCTACTACATTCTGCTTCTTACTCCTCCAAGTGACTAAGTTTCCTCTAATAAAAGTGAAGTATCTAGATATAGACCTTCTATCAGTGATGCTTCCGGCCCAATCTACATCAGTGTAACCGTCAACATTCAAGTGATTATGCTTTCTAAACATGAGCCCTCTTCTTGGAGATGATTTTAAATACTACAGAATTTGGATTACTGCTCCCATATGCCCTTCACTTGGATTGTGCATAAACTGACTTACCAAACTCACGACATAGGCAATGTCTGGCCTTGTGTGTGACAAGTAAATCAACTTCCCTATAAGATACTAGTATCTTTCTTTGTTAGTAGGCACTTGGTCTAGATAATCTCTCAACTTATGATTGTGAACTATTGGTGTGTCTACAGGTTTGCAATCAAGCATCCCTATCTCAGCTAATAGGTCAAGAACTTATATTCTTTATGAGAGAAATATCCCCTTGCTTTATCGGGCCACTTTAATTCCTAAAAAATATTTAAGGCCTCCAAGATTTTTCATCTTGAACTCTATTGCCAAGTGTTTTTGCAGGCTTGAGATTTCTTCCTTATTATTTTTGGTAATTATCATATCATCAACATAGATCAACAAGTCCGTTACTAGCTCTCCTCGGTGCTTTAAGAATAAGGTATGATATGAATTACTTTGCTTGAAACCACATCTCTTTATGGCTAATGTAAATCGACCAAACCAAGCCCTTGGTGACTGCTTTAAATCGTAAAATGCCTTTTATAACCTGCACACCACATTTTGTGATGCAATAAAGCTAGGTGGGATATCCATGTACCTCTTCTTCAAGATTCCTATGAAGGAATGCATTTTTCACATCAAATTAATGAAGTGGCCAGTCCAAGTTTGTAGCAATTGATAGTAGTATCTTGACCGTGTTCAATTTTGCCACTGGTGAAAAAGTTTCTTGATAATCTATACCATATGATTATGTGTACCCTTTCACGACAAGCCTCACCTTGTACCGATTTATTATCCCATCAGCCTTGTATTTGATAGAAAATACCCATTTACATCCTACCGCTTTCTTCCCTGTAGAAAGAGGAACAAGTATCCATCTATTGTTCTTCTCTAGAGTTGTCATTTCTCCATGGATTGCTTGGGTCCATTTTGGCTCATTCAAAGCTTCTTGTACTGTATTTGGGATGTGTTTATTGGAAAGCTTTTGCACAAATGTCTTTAGAGGCTATGATAGTCTTTTGTTACTGACATGATTAGCAATTGGATACTTAGTTCTTCCTTCCTTATGATCTGGTGAATACCGATTTAGTGGCTTGCCACGATTATGCCTGAAAGGTAAGTTGTATCTAACAAAAGTATCTTCAATGTTATTAAGAGAGGGACTTGAAGATTTTACCTCAAGATTATTCTCAAGAGGCTGGTCGATTGGTACTAAGTCGAGGAGAGGTTGTTCTTGTTCTTGTATATCATCTGTTTTACCACTTTCTCTATCTTGCATTATCGAAGTTGTAGACACCTCTTTATTTTCAGCTCTAGCTGTCTCTATATTATCTTGAAAAGATAGCCAATTTTCCCAGCTATTATTCATATTCTACTCTTCGTTAGTCATCTCCCCCTGAAGAGAAGAATTAGATCTTGGTGTCGAAAAAAATATTCTGTTTTGAGAAAAGTAACATCCATGGTGACATAAAGGCACCTTGTAGTAGGGTCGTAGCACTGGTAACCCTTCTTATGTGTGGCATAGCCTAGGAAGATGCAACGAACTACACATGGATCAAGTTTCGTTCTTTGATTTTTATAGAGGTGAATATATGCTACACAACCAAATATTTTTGGTGAGAGTATAAGAACAGAAGGTAGAGGCACATAATGCGCAAGAGCTTGTAGTGGTTTCTGAAAATTTAATACTCTAGATAGCATTCGATTCAACAAGTAGACAGCAGCTGTAGCTGCATCTGTCCAATATCATTGAGGTGTTTTTACTACAGTCAGAAGAGCTTGAGTTATTTCTAGAATGTGTCTGTTCTTCCTTTATGCAATACCATTTTGTTGTGGTGTTTAGGAACATGTTCTCTCATGGTTTATCCCATGTGTTCAAAAAAATCCTGCATTTCCTTATTGTCAAATTCTCCACCATTATCTGAGTGGAAGATCTAAAGTTTGGCAGAAAATTGAGTCTGGATCATAGCATAAAAAGACTGAAAATTTCCAGCTACCTCACTTTTATTTTTTATCAAGTATAGCCAAGTCATGCGTGTGCAATCATCCATAAAGATCACAAACCATCTAATGCCTGAAGAGATTGAAATACGGGCTGGTCCCCAAACATCAGAGTGGATTAACATAAATGGTGTCTCACACCTTTTTGAATTTATTAAATAAGAGGCTCGATGACTTTTAGCTAAAATGCAAGTTTTACATTTGAATTTTGTATCATCTAAGGTAGAGAATAAACTTGGAAACAAGTGTCTTAAGTAGGGAAATGATGGATGTCCTAACCGATGATGCCATAACCAAATTTCTTACTCTTTATCACCTTTTTAAGCAATATTATTTGCCCGATCAATACTGAAGTCATCCATAAAGTACAGCCCCCCCTCTTTTAGTACCATGACCAATAATCTCCTTTGTAAGAATAACCTGAAATAAGAAAAATTTAGGATAGATTAGTGCACAACAGTTCAAATCTTTGGTAGCTTGTCCTACCGATAACAATTTATTTGAAAGAGTAGGAACAAGTAGAGTATTTGATAAGGAAAGAGAGGATGAGAAGGCCACTGTTCCAGCCCCTGTAATAGGATATTGCACACCATTTGCATTGGTAATATGAGTTCTTCGTGGCTGAGTTATTTTAGTAAAATCTTATGGATTATTAGTCATGTGATCGGTTGCTCCCAAATCAATGATCCAACTTAGATTACCTAATTCATCATGGGCCAAAGAATAATTTACTGCAGCTGGTGAGGAGTCATTTTGAGGTATAAGAGAAAGGTAAGGTTCACCATAAGTACTGCTGTCAGTATTAGCAAGTGCAACTCGTCCACCATCACGCTTTTTCTTTGCTTTGAGTTCATGCCACCAGTCTGAATATCCATGAAGCTTAAAATAAGTGTATTTTATGTGCTTTATATTCCCACAGTGCATGCAGCCTTTTTCGTCATTCTGATTCTTTGGCTTTGTTGGAGTGCTCGACTTCCCATTTGATATTTCCAAAAGTGAAGGCTATTATTATGATTTCTGTCCTTTCTTGGATATCATGGCCATGCTGGGCAAAGTCTCTTCTTATGTTAACATTACCATTTATCTTAGATATTCCCGATGGACATGGGCGTAGGCTTGTTCCACTGTAAGAAAATGTTGAAGTTGAAGAACATCAGCTCAAATCTTGTCCAAATGGTTATCAAGTCCATCCAGGAAAATATAAACTCTATCTTCTTGAATCATAGAGTTATACTTCTATATATCAGCTTCATATCTTATAGGATTTAGATGCCAAAAATCAATCTCTCTCCAAAGGCCCTGAAGTGTGTTATAATAGGTCTCAATTGGTCCACCACCTTGTTTGAGTCTTGTCACTTTCCTCTTGAGATCATAGACTTGTGAGGTGTCTATGCTGTCATAATATGTTGTTGTAATAGCATCCTATACTGCCTTTGCCATTGGAAATCTGATGTAATTTCCAATTAGCTTCAGATCCATAGAATTGATTAGCCATCCCTTTACCACTGCATTTTTAGTTCTCCATTTTATAAAAATTGGGTCTATTTCTTGTAGTTATGAGAGATCTCCATTGATGTATCCCCACTTGTCTTTACCAGAAATAAACATCTCTACAACTTGGGACCAAAGTCCATAGTTTGTATCATCCAATTTTATGCCTATTGGTACAGCAACAGGTTCATGGAATGTTGGGGCTGGTGTTTGACTCAACATCTATAATATTCTGGATGTTATGTCTTCAACCATAGTAGTGTCTGCTCAAGAGCTTCCTGATGGAGGAGTCTGATCTCCCATTTTCACTCTCCTTTTTTTTTCTTTTTTTTTTTCACAAAGATAATCACACAGGTCCTAGAGTCTACGCTCTCATACCATGTTGAAATGGTATTCTATCATATATTTCTTGTATACACAATACTGTACTTATAGTGAATACAAGGTTGCTAACTGTGGAAAGAAATAACTATACACAAGTCAAGGCTAGAATAAAGTAGAAATACAATT
Organism: Macaranga tanarius; assembly: GCA_949673435.1. Classification (NCBI taxonomy): domain Eukaryota; kingdom Viridiplantae; phylum Streptophyta; class Magnoliopsida; order Malpighiales; family Euphorbiaceae; genus Macaranga; species Macaranga tanarius. The sequence continues at coordinate 28,504 of CATIWO010123589.1, read as the reverse complement.
TTAAGGACTGATTAGAAGGAATTGATTATGACTTAATGATTTCAGTAATCAATCCAATTGACAACTCATGCCAACAGTAAATTTACATAATGCATATTTTATAAATTAATATATATTTTATTTAATTATTTTAAAATTTTTATAACAATTTAATTTATTAATTTTCAAAAATATTATTAACTAATTTAAATTTATATAATTTTAATATAAATTTAATAATAATCTCTAGTTTAGTTCAAAATAAATTAAAAAGAAAGTTTTATCCAAATTTTTATTTTTATATTTATTTAAATTTACCAATGGAATTTATATTGGTAACTATTTTAAATACTTATCCAATGCAAGCCACAATAAAATTAAAAGTTATAGGAGCTTATTATATAAATATAAAAATAGGAATAAAAAAAACACTTTACTTTTTTTCTTTTATATTTTGCTGTTTTTACTTTTTATAATTGTTGAACATATATTGATATATTATCCTAATAATAGTTTATGTTACTTCCATATAAAATAGAATGTTATATAGCAGATAAAAAGATTCATGTATATTTACATATTTATTATTTTTAATCACTAAAAATACATTTACTGTAATAATATGTTATAGTATAAATCATAATATTATAATCCCACAAAAATATTTAAAAAGTAAAACTGAGAATATTATAAAATTATTATCATCACCTTGGAAATAGTGAATTGCGAGCGTGTTAGATGTGTAGTTACAACAACTGATTATAAATTGAATTTTCTAATATCTTAAACAAATGGTTAATTAACACAACAATCCTCTGTCTTCTCTCTTCATTTCCTCAACGTGCATCAATGGTATTTTGGGTGGATCTTGGCCATTTTTGGCCAAAATTCACCCAAACACCTAATTTTTTTTTTACTTTAAACTAAATATTAGCTAAGGGTTGAGATTAGTCTCAACTAAGTAAAGGTTTATCCCTCTTAAATAATTTTTTATTAGTAGTTTTAGTTTTTGTTGCTAAAGTTCTTAGATCTAGTTACTGGAGCTATATGTTGATAGATTTTGATGGTAAAGAAGTCAAGAATGGTGGATGTTTGAAGAATATAATCTGATTCTGCTTCGATCGGCTCCTTCGTCGCATCAGTATGATGTCCTAGACCAAGAAAGTTTTCTTCTTGTATCCCCACAAAAGATATTTTAGTTGTTTCCCTTGTATTTTTATTTTATATTTTTTTAAGGAGAAATATCCTTTGTTTATGTTTAATGTTATTTTCAGTATTTTTATACTGCAATTTGTAACTCTTTATTTGGTGAAATGAAATACCACCAAATTTGATAAAAAAAATGATTAATTCAAATTAATAAATTTAAGGTTGTTGGAATCCTAAGTAAGCTGAAACAGTAGTTACAGTTAAATTTTAACAAATACCAAAAGAAAATTAATAGGAGAATTAAAGTGAAGTAGTTGGAAAGAGTCAACTTTGTATTGAAACTAACAGGTTTGACTACAAAATTGGAAAACTAAAGCTGATAGTGAAACGTTAAATTATGAAACTAAAGTTGAAAATAAAACTAAACTAAAGAGAAGTTAGTTGTTGTTGATTAAGATTGGTGTCGATTAATATTGATTTTGTTGAAGTCATTCCTTCTTTTCTTTTAATACTCTATTTTAAATCCTCCAATAAAGTAATTGCTCTGCTCCCCTATTAGAGCATTATCTTTCGACTAGAATATCATCTTTTATATAGTTATCAAACTATATTCCCACTAATTCAGTAAGTAGTAATTAACCACTCCATCTAAATGCTCAAAAAGTAAGTAGTAATAATCGATTGAATGTTGATTCTCTTCGTCTACTCTTGATGCTCCCCTTATTTTTTCATTAATCGTGTTTTTTTCAATGATGCTTCAATGCTCCACTAGCTCTTCTTTACTTTCATAATTCTCTCTACAGTTAGAGCATTATCTTCTATATCTCCAACTACTTAATTACAGTAAATGGAGGATGTTAACTAATTAATTAAAATTGATTAATTAATTAACTGATAAAGTTGGATTTGGATTTACTAAAAACTCAGGTCTTAATGTAATTCAAATAAGGGCCAAACATATGCTCTCTGCATATAAATGGTTTAAAAAACCTATTTATATGAAAAATTAGCCGGTCATTTTTTCTTACTGCTATTTGACATTGGTCAGGCCTAAACTTCTTTTAATTTCCATTGAGAATTTTGGAAGAAAGAAAAACATGGCTTGAATTTCTCTATTTCCAATGGCCCAATTTGAGGCCTTCCAATGCTTGAATTCCTTCCAAAAAAAAAAAGGAAAACTTATGAACATTGACTTCGAAAGTAAATTCAAAACTAATCTATCTTTTAATCATCAACTTACACAAAATTTATTTTTAAATCTAATTAATCCAACCTAATCAGATTATCTCAACTTATTTAATAAAATAAAATAATGATTCAATTTTAATAAATAATCAATCTTCTAGTGTCTCAAGAGTGACATTTAACAACTTCTTCAATGCCCACTGATAAATGTCAACCTCCCCAGACCTGCAAACATAAGAGAAAATCTTGGATGAGCCTAGGATCTTCGATCTATAGGTTCTCCGATACTTAAGTTAAAGAAGAGTTTATTCAAGATAATATATTTAAGAGAAATATAAGCCTATGTATAGGCATAAGAGGGACATACCTAGTCCTAATCGGATTAGTATCGTATGAGTCCTAATATATTACCAATTAGGGCTCTTTATCCTTATTGATTATTAGCATAGAGTCCTCTTTGGACTTGGATCTTTGGTGGGTTTGAGACATGATATTTTCTCATATTTATCAAAAGTTCCCCCCCCCAATGGTATCAAATATTTATGTTTGATAAAAAATTGATTCTTCATTCGAACTGCTTATTTCAAGCAAAAAATTCACAAGTGTCGAGATGCTCGTCCTTTATAAATTTCAAGATTCGTACCTTTACTGAAGGCCCTTTCTAGTACTGTGAAACACATTCGCTTCTTATAACTTTTGTGAACTCGTTCATTTTTCACGAGCTTCGCGATATTCGTATATCATATGCATCGGAGTTCATTGTTAATTACGAAGTAATGTTCGTATTTTATAAGCATAAGTGCTTTAACGAACTCATTCGAGCATTTCATAAAGACTCGTTTAAGTATACGGTGTTCATCAAAAGATACTCATAAACTTTATTACGAGATCTACAATGAGAAGTTTTATTGCCATCAAATAGCAAATCATTCGAGTTTTATGAGCATAAAGATGCTCACACTCTACGAGCAATGAATTGCTCATTTTTTATAAAGATGCTAAAATATCAAATCGATTATTCCTTTCTGTAATGCCTTATTGCATGAGTATTGTTCGAATAGAGTTTATTTCAAGCAGCTTATAAAAGCTTGATACATGATTCTTCTGAAGTTTCTTGCAGATGCAATTTAGACCTTTGTGTACTCTGACACTCGTATCTTACAACATTTTCTTAGTAGAATGGTCGTTACTTTTGGACATCTATAAATGGATGTTCATAAACATCGGTCATCCGTAAAGATGGAAGTTCATGACATTTAGACATCCGAAGAGGCAGCTGCTCATTATGTTCATATGACATCTATATATTGCTACATGAGCAATAAAGTTTTTGGCCTTGTGAAACTTTGAGTGATGGTGTCTGAAAATAATTTTGCTAATCAAGCAAGCATATGTATATTTTTTATGAGACTCTTCTTTGAATGTTGATGCACCCGTTGTGTCCGAATTTTTTATTAGTCTTGTTAGTCAAGCGATGTGTAGGCCTCATGAGGCACTTGGAGTGTCCGAGTGTTCGAATTTAGTCTTTCTGAATTTTATCAAACTCATTCATTATTGATGTTGGCCTTATAATATTTTATCCATGCTCATGAATTTGTACTTTTTGAGTCTTAAGAGGTTCTTATGCTTTGAACCTTAAGAGGTTCATATGTAATGACCTTAAGAGGTTCATTTGTCTTTAAATCTTAAGAGGTTCATATGATTTGAACCTTAAGAGGTTTGTATGCTTTGAACCTTGAGAGGTTCGTATGTAATGACCTTAAGAGGTTTATTTGTCTTTGAACCTTGAGAGGTTCGTATGCTTTGAACCTTAAGAGGTTCGTATACTTTGAACTTTGAGAGGTTCGTATGTAATGACCTTAAAAGGTTCAATTTTATAAACCATAAGAGGTTCGTTTGACCTTAATAGGTTCATTTTTTATTCTTTATTTTGTATGGACTATCAAGTCTCCCCCTAATACTGTCGAATATTCATGTTTGAAAAAAATTAGTTTTTAATTCTGACTGTCTAAATCAAAAGTTATGAGTGCTAAGGTACTTTATCAAATTTGTTGCAAATTTATTTCGCTCGAATATCTTATGATAGTAGATTTTATTTGTCTCACTCTAATTACTTACGAGCATAGAATGTATTTCACTCGATTCACTTTCGAGCGTAGAATATATTGCACTCGAATTATTGACGAGCGTAGAATTTAATTGCACTCGAATCTTTTACGAGTGTATAATTTAATTGCTCTCGAATCTCTTACGAGTGTATAATTTAATTGCACTCGAATCTCTTACGAGTGTATAATTTAATTGCACTCAAATCTCTTACGAGTGTATAATTTAATTGCACTCGAATCTTTATGAGTGTATAATTTAAGTAATCATAGTGGAATTATTCTTGCTAATCAAGCGATGTGTAGGCCTAATGAGGCATTTTGAGTGTCCGTAGTATTCGGACTCATTTTTTTGCTAATCAAGCGATATGTAGGCCTAATAAGGTGCTTTGAGTGTCCGTAGTATTCAGACTTATTTTTTTTGCTAATCAAGCGATATGTAGGCCTAATAAGGCGCTTTGAGTGTCCGTGGTATTTGGACTTATTTTTTTGCTAATCAAGCGATATGTAGGCCTAATAAGGCGCTTTGAGTGTTCGTGATATTCAGACTTATTTGTTTTTGCTAATCAAGCGATATATAGGCCTAATAAGGTGCTTTGAGTGTCCGTGGTATTCGGACTTATTTTTTCTTTAATCAAGCGATATGTAGGCCTAATAAGGTACTTTGAGTGTCCGTTAATTTTTTTGATAATCAAACGATATGTAGGCCTAATGAGGCACTTGGAGTGTCTGTGGCATTCGAACTCATTTTTTTGCTAACAAGCGATATGCAGGCCTAATGAGGCATTTTGAGTGTCCCTAGTGTTTGGACTCATTTTTTCGCTAATCAAGCGAGATGTAGGCCTAATAAGGCGCTTTGAGTGTCCATAGCATTCAAACTCATTTTTTTGCTAATCAAGCGATATATAGGCCTAATGAGGCACTTTGAGTGTCTGTGGTGTTCGGACTCATTTTTCGCTAATCAAGCGAGATGTAGGCATAATAAGGCACTTTAAGTGTCCGTGGTATTCAAACTCATTTTTTCGCTAATCAAGCAGTATGTAGGCCTAATAAGGCACTTTAAGTGTCCGTGGTGTTTGGACTCATTTTTTCGCTAATCAAGCGAGATGTAGGCCTAATAAGGCACTTAGAATGTCTGAGTGTTCAGATAATTTTTTGCTAATCAAGCGATATGTAGGCCTAATAAGGCACTTGCAATGTCCGAGTGTGTGCAGACTTAGTCTTCTGAGTTTTATCAAAACTCATTTATTATTGATGTTGGCTTTGTGACGTTTTATCCATGCTTATGAATTTTTCATTTTTGACTTTGAGCTTTATCAATTCTCAAGGGTTGTTGACTTTGGATTTTGTCTGCCATTTTTTACCGCTCCAACTCATGAGCGATCATTTTTTATCTACAGGCAAACAACATAAGCCTTCTGTGGAAACATGTTAGCATACTGAATCATATATGATTTGTAAAAATATATGTATTGTAGATATCTCATGAGAAATTTAAATAGAGAATTGTGATATTGCATTACAAACAGGTGTAGTTATTTCTGCCATAACAGGCGGCATCAAACATTAGATAAAAGGCTCATGCTATATCACATATATGATATAATTGCAAATTAATGCCTTAAAGCAATATGAGTGAACTCACTCATTGTATGAACGCTTTTAATTAGTCATTAGATGCAACTTTTTTTTTGTTAAATGACTAAATCATTCATAATTGCACTACTGAATTATTAATTTAGTATTCATAATCGCTAGTTGATTATTTAATGATAATAAAATATATATGTTTGTATATTGTTCAGGATAAAGATCCTTGTGCATTGACTATGCTTAACAATTTTAAATGTGCATAGCATATTAAATCTATATAATGTTTGGAATTCCAAATAAGTATGTAGACAAGCATATATAGTTACGGTAGCCTTATTATACCAAATATCGATCTTTTATTTAATTGAACATGGTTCAATCAAATAATGTGACTTTGTATTCATCCAAATGAATATGCATTTTATGATTGTGATTTTATAAAAATAAATAAGAAACTTATATGTTGGTGATGTTGTTGGTATGCTTTTTTCTCGAGTCAAGTTCTTTTTTCCATTTAAGTGAGTCAACTCACCCAGCAGGCTTCTGCTACTTCTTCATCAATATGCTCTGAACACCTACATCTGGAGCAAATATTGAAGGGCAAAGTGTTCAATCATCTTTATATGATAACGCTAGGGGGGATTATATTCATTCCTCTGGCTGGTGATGGTGATTTCAATAGTTGGATTTTTTAACCACTGTATAGTATCAGATGGGTATAAAAACGTGCATGGGAGGTTTGTATACTTCATGGTCATGGAGATCAAAATTGCTTGCACATAGAGCTGCACTTTTATTAAAGATTGGAAAGTTTAATAGAGTAGGAGCAGTAGATTTACTCGGATGCTGTCCGTTATAGCTCTTTGGTATTGAGTCATCTTTTTTCTTCAATATAGTTAGCTGCATTTGAAATTTTTGCATTTGGAAGAAGAATCTGCTTCATGATTCCCCTAACATTAGCTATGGGAAGCAATTTGTCTTTCTTTTTTATGATACCATCTTCACTTAAAGTACTGGTAGCTCCTGTAAAGTTGTAATTTTGATGATAAGCTCTATTTGGATTATTGCTTTCAGTTACAATCTTCCTTTTGAAAGAGATTTGCATTTTTTGTTGGAAGTACTATTGTCAGTTTTGCTTTTCTTTGCTTTCACAGATAGTTGACTTGAAGGTGTTCTTTGCAATTTCGGAACTGTTTCGTAACTTCTTGGAGAAGCTTCTAGGGATGACTTATATGCTAGATCACCTATCTCGGAGTCTCTTTCTATTTGGACGAGAGAAGTGCTCCTCTTTTACTTCAACTTTATGTTTGGGGAGTTGGTAACTAGAACTGAATCAACAAATTCACCTCTGACAATGTCAAGTTTTTCAGGTTGAATCACTATAAAATCGGACAGTTTTTGACAGTTGATCTATATAGTGATTCATGACTTCACTGTCTCGTGACCGAGTGCCACTCGTTTGTTCTCATAGGACATTTGCTTCTCTTAATGAACTAGATCTTGATCTGCACCCAAGATTGGAAGCAAGACCAGCGTCTAGAACTTTTTAAAGGTTTCTATTCTTTTGATTTCTGCGCATCACTATTTCTCCCATCATTTTCCCATCTGTTGGGACAGGTTAGTTTTAGTGTCAATTATGTCTAGGCCTTCCCAGCTTATGTATCTTACACCTTGGTGCATATTGAATCGAGCTTATTTGATGGGAGGCAATAAGTCCCACTCAGGCTTCCATGCGTATACTTTGGATGGACCATAAGTTTCTGAGAGGCCATATGTATGGGTTGCATGAAACCCTCTCTCTGATATTGCAACGAGATCAAGAGAAGGAGGTGGTGCAGCACCAGCTATATTTATATGGATGACACAAGCCTCTTCTTTTAGAGCATTGACTATGGTATTGGGCACCGACAGGTGCAGTAAGAAAGTGAATCACACCTTGATTAGTAATAGCTGAATAGGCTGCCTTAGCTGTTACCTACCTCAAGCCTATACTTGTTCCATACCTAGCTTCGTATGGTACGTGGCACCTATGTTGCTATCTTGGAATCACAACTTTCATCAGCTATAATAATCAATATTGGTTGTATTAAGCTCTTTAATTTCAAGATTTTTGTTGTTGTTGCCCTTATCCAGCCTGATGATGACGTATTTATTAAGTGGTTTCTTTTTTCTTTCTGTTCTATTTTCAAATAGTGTAGAAAACATTCTCCATTCCATCCTTCTGAAATTGTATTGGTAGTGATGGGCCAGGATTTTATGCGAGGGCGCAGTTTTTGGAAAGACCCATGCAACAGTTGCAATTGCTCGTCTACTTATCCATTCTCGAAGAATAGATCATGCTGTTATTGATTGTGTCAATCGTGCTAGAAAAGTCCTTGTATTAGTGTTATTTTTGGAATCGGCTAATGTTAGAGCTTTTTCCACATTAGAAGTGCTAGATGCACTTGCTACTCTTCAGTTGCTAGGAGGGTGATTGGTTCCACCAACCCAAATATCAAAATTAGAGAGGCTACACCTCTTTTTTGTGTTGCAAAAGTTAGTCACCAAAGAATTATGGAAAATCTTAATCGATCAGATTCATGTGCCCATTTTGTTCAATCACACATGGTTATGTTTAAGCTTTTGGTGACAAAATTAACCTCTCTAATATTGTCAAAATCGCATATGTGAGTATGAACTAGAACATTCCAGCATATGGGTTGCGAAGCATGTACTTTTAAGTAAACTTTCATAGAAAATCAAAGAAAGCCAACTTTTGGAGACTGATTTGCCTCAACAAACAGAATTGGAAGGCATTCTAATGAGAATTTCAGTCAATGAATCTTCTACCATATCGTTGAAGTTAGATCATTTGACAGATCTTGATTCTTTCTTTTTGTTACCATGCGGATGATTTATAGGAACACTATGTGTTCCCACAGACGGCGCCAATTGATGAATGTCAACCTCCCCAGACCTGCAAATATAAAAAAAAACCTTGGATGAGCCTAGGATCTTCGATCCATAGGTTCTCCGATGCTTAAGTTAGAGAAGAGTTTATTTAAGATAACATATTTAAGAGAAATATGATCCTATATATAGGCATAAGAGGGACATACCTAGTCCTATTCGGATTAATATCGTATAAGTCCTAATATATTACCAATTAGGGCTCTTTATCCTTATTGATTATTGATATAGAGTCCTCTTTGGACTTGGATCTTTGGGGTTTGGGACATGATATTTTCTCATATTTATCACCCACTATGTCAACAACTACTGCAATAGCTCCAAGATTCCCACTCTTATCCGACCTTTAGACCTGGGCAAAAATTCCAAATGTGCCTGAATGTCCAATGTCATATCTTCTCCCTCTGCTTGCTTTGGTGAGTGAGTCACCATCAATAAAAAGGTCTTTAAAGGTAGTGGCAGCAGTAACCTTTACTAGAGCTTTTAGCCTTCACAAGGCAGCCTCGCCTGTTGTAACACTCATAGTAGCCTCAAACCTCACGAGCTATGCCATTAGGAGTAGCTCCTTTATTGGTAATCTTAATTGAAAAATTTTTCTTAATATCAACTCCACTTTCCATTATGTCTTTTGCCATAATAGCAGCCTATTCGCTACTGAAGATAGCTATGCGAAACATTCTATTAGACGCCACTGGCCTTATTGTTGAAGGATAACTGCTCACTGATTGGGTTTTCTATTGTAATAGGTAAGTCTTTTTCCTTTTTTTTCTTTATTAATGATAGTTTGACCTTTGGCCAATAAAAATAGATTTATGTATGTATTTTTTGTTTATTATATTGTTTTAGGAGTGAAATTAAAAATTAATTTTAGCAAATAAAATTTAAATTAAAGTAACAAACGATAATAAAATAATGAAATAAAAATGGCATGAAATAAAAAAATAAACAGATTCAGTCTATTAAAATTAAAATTAATTGCAGTAATTGTGCTATCCATAAAATTAATCATCGTATATAGGATATCTATTCTACTCATAACATTCATTATAGATGGTCCTTCGAGACCATACTTCATGGTCTCTTCCTCTTGTTGTGCTTGTAGAGGTTGAACACCTCTTTGACAGGGAGACAATATGAACTCATACTCCAGGTGCCTCTCAATTAAGCCTATGTGGAGCATCATAGCATGCCCTATTAAAATCGCACCCTCTACCTTGGATAAGGTAAAGTATCAATGTAATGCCTAATATTTTGCTATGGCGGTTACAACACCATTAATATGAATGACTTCCAATAATGATTTCAATTATTAAGAATACAATATAAAACTATAAGCTCTTGATTACTCACCAACTCATCACTCTTCTTTTTTCGAAAGATTTGTGAGCCATCAAACTATGGAAGTAGCATAAGGCATGTGAAATAAGGTTTACCTTTTTTTGGTAGCCTTAGTTGATAAAGCTCTTTCAAACCTATTATGCACGATAAAAATTCAATCTTTGGAATGTTGTGCACATCCCCCTTATCCCTAGGTAGATTGAAGGCTTCATTGGTTTCCTAAATGATTATGTGCTAGGAAGCATTAGTTTGATGTGTGTTTTATATGTGTTTTTGAGTCATTGTTAGTTTAAATTAGGTTAATTTACATGTTATGGAGCTATTAGTTGTTTTTGGTTTAGGGAATAAATATAAAGAGATGAAAAAAATGAAGGAAAAGTGAAGAATTGGCTAAGTCTTGGGAAGCACAGAAGTACTGGCGATCGCCAATCATTGGAGATCGCTAGTAGCTTGTTCCTGAAAATTATTACTAGAGACCACCACTTTCTGGTGGTCGCCACTGAAAGGAACCACTAGAGATTGCCACTTTTTGGAGATCACCACCAGCACAATTTCAGCTATACATATATGATATGTTGGCCAAGTACAAGCTTATTTTATGGGGGTATTTTGGAATTATTCTAGAAGATTATAAAAGGACACACAAAAACCCATTTTGGGAGCATGGTAGAGATCTTAGGAAAGAGAAAAATATCATCTCCAAGAGCAAGAAAAGAAGAGGAAGATGAAGAGTCACCAATCATCACCATAGCTAAATTCTTCTCTTTTTCTTATTTTTCTTGTAATTAGAGCATGGGTTTTTCCTTTAAGAACTTGATGTTAATGTTTAATACTACTATGTTAGGCTAGATTTGTATTTGCTAAGGATTATGAATCTCACTTGATTCAAGTATTTGGATTCTATTTACCTATTAATATTAATGCATATTATGTTTATTATACTTCATGCTTGTTATTGCTTGGCCACCAATAACTTGATTTTAATTAGATTTATACATTGAGAAATGGTAATTCTAATAGATCTATAAATACAAATTTGATTGATTCATGACTAGAGATAGCTTAATTAATTAAATCTCTTTGAGTTGTGCTTATAATTTATGGTTGATGTCAAGGTGTGTATGGATTATGATGAGAGTGTACCCATTTATACTTTGATTGATGATTACAAATTTAGCTAATTAATGCCTGAGAAAGATTAATTAGTGCTTGAGATGAACCTAAGTATGCATTGATTAATTGGGTATATTAAATTTCAAATGCTTGATGATGGTGAAGAGGATTAATTATTAGCAAAACTTCAATTATTATTAGTTGCTTAGTTTTATAATTGCTTGCTTTGTTATTAGTTGTTAGTTTTAAGCTAATTTCTTTTGTTCTTTAAAATTTGCAATTAACTTGCAACCTTAAACAAGATTGAGTAGAATTAATAGGTGGATAGACTTTTCAATCCTCGAGAGATCGACACTTAACTCACTACTATATTACTTGTATGATATACTTGTAGAATGGTTAACAATTTTTTGGCACCGTTGCTTGGGATTGCATTAGTTTAACATCATAATTCATTCTATTTTTCTTGATTTAAGGAATTTCTTTCTTTTTATTTCAAATCTGCATTATTCTTGTTTTTTTGTTCATTGTAGGTATTTGAGAGTGTGGTGTATGCACAATACCCATCATTCAAGATTTGAGCCTCTTACTTTCATACCAGAACTCACTCGATTTGAGAAGGAAAATCGGAAGCATTCCAAGGGTGAAACTAGCACCACGGCAAATCAATAAGGCGAGGAAAGGAAGCTTTTGGATTTTACCATGCCCGGTTTAGAAGGAACCCAATAAAGTATTGCAAGACCGAGCATTCAAGCCAATAATTTTGAAATCAAACCAGCTCTACTTCAAATGATACAATCTAGTGTTCAATTTCATGGTATGGCAAATGAAGATCCTAACACACACATCGCTAACTTTTTGGAGATTTGTGAAAAATTAAAGTAGAATGGAGTTTTAAATGATGCAGTTCAGTTAAGGCTCTTTCTTTTCACTTTAAAGGATAGAGCTAAAGCTTGGTTGAATTCACAGCCTCTAGCTTCCATTACAACTTGGGATCTTCTCGCTCGAGCATTCTTAGCAAAGTATTTTTCACCGACAAAAATGACTAAGATCATCAAGGAAATCACATATTTTCAATAATTTGACCATGAATCCATGTGTGAAGCTTTTAAGGAGCTTCAAAGGAGTTTTCCTCACCATGGCCTACCTAGAGATGTGCTAATTAGAACATTTTATAATAGTGTGAATCATTCTACTAGAGACACCATTGATGTAGCCTCAAGAGGATTTTTAATGAGAAAGACAATTGAAGCTGCTTTTATCCTTCTTGAGGAGATGGCAAACAATAATTGTTTATGGCCCTCTGAAATATTGAATCCACTAAGGCAAGGAGGCATGATTGGTGTGGACAAGGTTACATCTCTCCAAGCTCAAATTAATTCTCTCTCTAGACAGCTTGGGGACTTAAATTATAAGGCAAATTCTCTTCCTCCTTCATCATCTCAATTGCCTTGTGAACATTGTCATATGGTTGGTCACTTGAGCAATGAATGTGCTTTGATAAACTATAGTATGACGGGAGATAATTACATGGAGCAAGTGAATTATGTGGGAAACCAATTTCAGCAAGGGCAAATGAATAACTCCTACTCCAATATATACAATCCAGGTTGGAGAAATCATCCAAATCTTTATTGGAGTCAAAACAATATTGGTCCTCAAGCCATTCCGAACAAGATGGCAAGGCAAGGACCCTAGGATTTCAACCTCCTCAATAAGATAGATGGGCTGCTATGGAAAGTAAATTAGATAAATTCTTTGACGCAGTCACTACAAAGATGACCACTCAAAATAAGAATTAAAAGTGAATGGAAGCTAAGTTTAATCAAATATCAAAAAATCATGCATTTTCTATTCATAAGATAGAGGTTCAATTAGGGCAACTTGCAAATGCTATCACTTCAAGACCTCAAGATGATCTTCTAACTAGCACCAAAACAAATCCAAGAGTGCAAGTGAAGGTTATCACACTTAGAAGTGGCAAGGAAATCAATATTCAAGTTGGAGATTCTAAGGACAAGGAGGAGCAAGAATAGAAACCAAATAAAGAGATAAGAGAGACAAGCAAGGAAAAATAAGAAGATAGTAAAGGAAATGAGTAGAAATTAAAGGAAGCTACTACTTCACCTTATACAAAAAAAGGTACCATTTCTATAAAGGTTGAAGAAGCCACAAGATGAGAGTCAATTTGCCAAGTTTTTGAAGATATTTAAAGAGCTTTATGTCAATATTCCTCTATCAGAAGCTCTTAAACAAATGCCTCTCTATGCAAAGTACTTACAAGACCTCATCACCAATAGAGAAAGTTAGGAAAATAATGTGATGGTGACTTTGAATGCAATTTATAGTTCAATCATCTCACACAATATACCTCCTAAATTCAAAGATTCAGGGAGTTTCACTATCCCTTGTGTTTTAGGCACCATTGAGATTCCTAAATGTTTATGTAACTTGGGATCTAGTATTAATTTGATGCCTTTTTCCCTTTTCAGGAAAATTGACCTTGGTGATGCCAAAACCATAAATATGACATTACAATTAATAGACCACTCTATCAAGAAACCGTATGGAGTTGTTGAAGATGTGCTTATCAGAGTTGAAAATTTTTTCTTTCTGACAGACTTTGTGGTATTAGACTTTGAAGTGGATAAGCAATGCCCTATTATTTTTGGGAGACCATTCTTGAACACTGCAAGAGCACTTATAAACATCCATGATGGTAAATTAACTCTTAGAGTAGGAAGTGAAAGCATTGAATTTGTGATGTCAAATTTAATGAAGCATCCTATTGAGAACAGGACATGTATGAGGGTAAAAGTGATAGATGATTATATATAAGAAGAAAGTAAAAAGGCTATAGCTATTGTTATGGCATGTTAGGAAGAGCAAAAGAACAAGCCCATATAAATAAAGAAGAAGAAGAGGAAGAGAAAGAGGAAAAAGCAAAGTAAGAAGGTTGTGTCTAGTGTTGTGGAATATGGGTCTGCGCAAAAAGAGAAATATTACCACAACCATAAGCTATACAAGTTCCTTAAAGTCTTTGATTGTCATGTGCCATCTCCTACACTTTCTCCTCCCGATTCTCCCACTTGAGGGCAGTATTAGCTTCCATATTTTTTACATTTTTATTTTTGTTATTTTTATATTATGTTATGTATTTTAGATGTTTATGTGGTTATTTGTATTGATACACTTGTAGTTCATATTGAGGGCAATGTGAAATTCAAGTGTGGGGGGGGTTGCATTGCATGAATTTATTAATGGCATATGCATGTAGTTGCATATAGTTAGTTTTAGCTTTAATATTTAATCTTAAATTATGGTGTTTTTATGCATGTTTCATAAGATATTTGTATGCATTGGGTAGTTGCATAATCAAATTTCTTCATTTTGGATTCTTGCAATTCATCTATACCATGGGCTATGCATATAGGAATTACTTTGCTTGATCATGTCTCATAATATTTATCTAATGTTTAGTTCTAGTTCTTAAGCTTAATTAATAGCATAAAATTGAGGATTTTAGACTTTTAATGAATTTAATGCTTTTCTTGTCTTTTGAATGAGTGAATTTTACAAGTTAAAGCTAAAAGAGAATATAGAAGTGGAATAAGTGAGTTTGTGGTATAATTATTGAGGTTAGCACATTTTGAGATGACTACATATTTTTATAAAAAAAAAGAAGATGAATATATAAATAAAAGGTGAGACGGAGCGTAAAACATACTCACCAAAAAGCAAGTTAGAGCATAAAACACACTCGCAAGGTTATGTATATTATGTTTTTTTTCAAAAAGAGTGTGTAGTAATTTCTTATGTGTTTAACTTTAGAATTTTCCATGAATTCACTCTACTCTACTTGTTAAATCTTTCTTAGTTTTAGCTTGTGAATTCATGAATGCAATTTGACAAATTGGCTTTTCACTTGGTAACAATTACATCCTTAAGCTTGAGTTATTAATTTGGTTTTTGAGTTGTGAGCTTCGTATAAGCAGAAATGCCATATTTCTTAAGAAATAATTTCTGAAGAAAGGTGGCAAAGGAAGGAAGATAATGTTAGATGAGAAGTCATCTAAAGAAGCCCAACAAATTAATCAAATGGGTTTTGATCAACCCAAGGAGCCTATTGTAATTGAGAATGTCATCGCAACTTCTAGAAGGACTAGCAGGATATCTCGTCCTCCGGAGAGATACAGTTTTTCCTATAATATGCAAGAGTTGCATGTTCATGAAGAAAGCATTCATGTTGATGATCCTACTACATATGAAGAAACTTTATATGATAAAGATTCTTCAAGATGGCTTGACGCAATGAGAATTGAGATAGATTCCATGTATGCAAACCAAGTTTGGACATTTGTTAATCCTTCTGAGGGTATTGTACCTATTAGGTGTAAAATGGATCTTCAAGAGAAAGATTGGTGCAGATGAAAAGGTAGATACCTTTAAGGCTAGGCTTGTAGCGAAAAGGTTTTGCCAAAGGTAAGGGGTTGACTATGAGGAGACCTTCTCACCGGTAGCCATACTTAAATCCATTCAGATTCTTCCTGCTATTGCCGCACACTATGACTATAAGGTTTAGTATATGGATGTCAAGACTGACTTTCTTAATGGTTATATTGAGGAAGACATTTTCATAGAGCAACCCAAGGGTTTTAAATCCGAGAAAAGCTCAAAAGTGTGCAAGCTTTATAGATCTATCTATAGTCTCAAGCAAGCTTCAAGGAGTTGGAACCATGATTTCGATAAGGCTATCCATTCTTATGGTTTCATTAAGAACGAGGATGAGCCATGTGTCTACAAAAAGGTTAGTAGGAGCCAACTCGCTTTCCTAGTCTTGTATATTGATGACATACTTCTCATTAGGAATGATGTCGGTATGATGACTTTTGTGAAAGTATGACTGTCTAAGACCTTCTCAATGAAAGACTTAGGAGAGGCTACCTATATTCTCGGGATTTGAGTCTATAAAGATAGATCGAAGACAATAATATGCTTATCTTAAAGTTTTTACTTAGAAAAGGTGTTAAAGAGGTTTAACATGCTTGATTCCAAGAGAAGATTGTTGCCATTTAAGCATGGTATCCACCTTTCCAATATGATGTCTCCCAAAACATCTAAGGAAATGGTAGAGATGGCCAAGGTTCCTTAAGCTTCGGCTATAGGAAGCCTAATGTATGCTATGTTGTATACTAGGCCGGATATTGCCTATGATGTTAGTGTGACTAGCAAGTTTCAATCCAACCCAGGCTTGGAGCATTGGGTGGCAGTTAAGGCTATCCTTAAGTACTTGAGAAGGACTAAAAATTTAGTCTTGACTTATGGAGGAGGTGACTTACAGCTCATGGGCTTCACAGATTATGACTTCCAATCAGATGTGGATGATCAAAAGTCTATCTCCGAGTTTGTCTTCACCTGTAATAGAGGTGCAGTGAGCTGGAAGAGTTCCAAGCATAGTACCACTACTGATTCCACTATAGAGGCCGAGAATATAGCCGCATCAGATGCTGCTAAGGAAGCTATTTAGATTCAAAAGTTTATCTCTGAACTAGGTGTTGTTCCTTCCATTGAGTCGACAGTTCCTCTCTTCTACGATAATAATGGAGCCATTGCTTTGGCAAAGGAACGAGGTCTCACCAGAAATCAAAACACATCGAAAGGCGCTATCATATTATTAGGGAACTTATTAGAAAGGGCAATGTCCTTATGCAGAAGGTAGCTTTAGCCGATAATGTGGCTGATCCACTGACTAAAGTGCTTACACAGCTATAATTAGACCACTATCTTGAGAAGATGGGTCTTAAATATTATAGAAAATGGCGCTAGTGCAAGTGGGAGATTATTAGTATAGATGTTCCCTAGGGCAATTATTGTATGTAGACATTGTATATTTATCCCTATGGCAATAAAAATATTCATTTAAATTAAGTGTTAAATTTACTTGAATATTTACCCTTAGTATTATATTGAATGAGTTTATTATTAAGAGTTGATAATATGAGTGACAAACTCATTTGGTGTATATGCTATAAATGTTCATAGTCGTTGGATTAATGTAAGAGTAGTATTAATCTCTAGACTATCAACTCTGTTTATTTTTCTTGATCGGTATGTGATATCGATAGTAGAAGGTAGTAAGTCTCATGCTATTTGATATGAGATATCAAAATAGATACGTGGATACTCATGTGATGGGTGGATCGAACTTGTGACGTAAGATTTTTGATTGTATGGATAATTCACTTTAGTCAACAATCACAATCTTAGACATAATGGTGCATATGATCCTTTGACCTGAGGCGACGAGTCATCCACATATGGTTGGTTAGAGTTTGTTACCGCTTATATACTTGTGCTAGCCATGCATGGGTATATGAAATGTGGTGGCTCTAGTTGGTTATATGTAAGGATGAGTGATCGGCTAAGATGGAATTCATTACCTAGAGTGAATCGGGATAAGATCCTATGCTATCTAAGTTATTCTTGATGAATAAGTACATGGCTAGGTTAAACTCAACTTACTCGAAAAGGGTTTCAATGCTAGAAAGAGTTTCTAGTAGAAGCCATATTTTATCGAGAATTGAACTTAAGATGAGGTCATATGATTGAGGCAATTAGAGTTGGACTAAACCGTGACTCTAGCCAATATCGGGATCTTGTAATGAAGGGACATTTAGTGCACGGTAATTATGTTCAATAGTTCTTGTAGATTAACATAAAGCATTCATTTCTATTTGGTTAGTTATGACATCTATGTTAGGGGTCACTCACGACTTATGGGAACTAAATATGATTAATTGGGATTTTCACATTTAGAATGGAAAGGTGTTTCCATAATATTAAGTGTTAATATTATTTTCCATTGCCATTTAGACTTGAACGTAGTAAGTCACACACACAAGGGTTGTACTTGTGAAGATTAATATTAATTTGATTATTAATTAAAGAGTTTAATTAATCAATTAAATTAATTTAATTGGATTGGCACGTATGCGGGGATCTAGCATTTACCAAAATCTAAATTCAAAGATTGGGACTTAATTACAATTAAAGAAATATTAATTTAGACTTGATTTAATATGTGATATTAAGTTCAAGGACTAGATCAATATTTACCTCTAAATGCATTCACATATAGGCCATGAGATGGACCATATATATTAATAAAGATGGGCCATGAGATGGACCATATATATTGATAAAGATGGGCCATGAGATGGGGGCTTTATTTAAAAAGTTTAAATAAGCCCATAAGTTGTCTAGTTTGGTATGGAGTGGGCCTTCTTTAAGTGTAGAGAAGCCTATATGCCCAGAGCCTTAGCCCATATCCATTAAGTGTTAATGATATCAAGGCTAAGGTTATCTATATAACCAAACACAACCCACTCACTTGAAAAGCAAAGCCATGCATATAGATTGAGTGTGAGACACTTAATATATAGCAATGCATATAGCTTGAGTATGAGATACTCAAGCCATAACAATGCATGTGGCTTAAGTGTGAGACACTCAAGCTATGGCTATGTATGTGGCTTGAGTATGAGATACTCAAGCTATTATCAAACTATTATCAAATTAGTTTTTATTAATAGTTAGTGGAGGGTGTAGAGATAACACAACTAATACTAATGCACATTTGAGAGCAAATTTGATATTCTTACAAAAGAGAGAAAAGGATTAAGAGTGTCTTCTTCCTTCTTCTCCTTCAGTGTAGAGAATTCAAATATACATAGGAGTTGTGTGCTTTCAAGTAAAAGCCATTGGTGTACAAGAGTTGTGCAAGTACAAGTCCATCATCCATTAGAGGTTGCATCCTTATTCCATACATTTCAGCTTGGAGTGGCTCTAACAAGCTTTTAGGTCAAACAAGAGAGGCTTGTGGGTAGAGCTTCACCAACCTTAAAGATCTTCCTTATATAACTTATGTGTTTTAAGCTAGAGGCTTCACATTTGGGGAGCTTGGAGCTTGTAGATCAACATCAACCAAAGCTTGTCAAGCGTGCTACCAACTTGGAGTTTTGTAAGTGTTACCAAACCTTTAGTTGTTGGGTATTGTATTGTGAATGCGTGACTTGGTTGATTATTGATGTATTATGTTGTCCTAGATGCATGTTTAGCTATGTATTTTCTATGTGATATGATCTATGGGCATGGATGTGGTTCATGTGTGATGCAAGAGTTGCATGCAATCAAAAATTTTAAAATTCTGCACTTTTGGTTGTTGCATGATCCATACTTCCTTTACCATAGTCCTTTCATTGATCCACATTTATTCAATCATAGAAATTTGTTCCATCATAGCAATTTCTTCAATCAGATCCAATAATTCTTCGAGTGTCTTATTCCACATGGAACCTCCATATGATGAATTGATGTTATGCTTAAGTATAGGACTAATGCCCTTGTAATATGATTGTACCAAATCCCATGGTTGGATATGGTGTGAAGGACATATCCTTTGCAAATCCTCAAAGTGTTCCCAACACTCATGTAAATTTTCATCATCCCTTTGATAAAATGAATTGATTTCAACCTTAACTTATAATGCCTTAGTTAGTGGGAAATACTTGTCAAAGAAGGTTTGGTATATCTCCTCCTAATTATGAATGGATTGTGGTGGTAACACCTTAAACAATTTTCAACCCTATCTTTTAATGAAAAAGAAAATAGCACAAGACAAATATCATCCGCCATAACTTCATTTACTCTAAATGTAGCACAATAATCTAAGAACCTTATCATGTGTTCTATAGGATCTTCACATGGTAAGCTATAAAATTGAGAACTTTGAATCATATGAATTACATATGGTTTGATTTCAAAGTTATTTACTGTGATGGCCAGTGGAACAATTGGGGATTGCTCTTAATGCATGTTAGTTAACCCCAAGCAGTCCTTCACTGTCCTCCTTTGGCCGCTATAGTGTTAGTAAATAGGATTTCTAAAATCATAGTATGATTTTGGTCATTTTTGCGTCCTCTAACTTACTATAGGTTGATGATGTGGCCATCATTCCTATTATTGCCACCATTATTGCCTTGATTGTCAACTCTAGCTTGATCTTGCTTTATTCTTTCCCTTACTCGTTGTTCTCGCCTTAGTCTATTGAATGTGCATTCAATCTCTAAGTCAAGCTCAATAAATCCATCAGCGCATAGACTTCTTCTATGCATAAACTACCTAAAAATAAAAAGTTAATAATAAAACTAAAAACTAAACTAAAGAAAATCATTTAAATCCAATAATTCAAAGCTACTATTAATATCAACTAAGTTTAATCCCCGACAACAATTCCAAAAACTTGATTAATACTAAAATGCAAGTGTACAAGTCGCTCAAGTAATATAGTGATTAAGTAGAGTATTATTCCCACGAGTATTAGTTATTGAGTACAAATTCACTTAGTTAATTATTTGTCTAAATAAATCAAATTAAGTTTGAAATTTAAAATTAAACTAAGACCTAATTATCAATTTTGCAACCTTAAATTAAGCTAAGTACTTTAAAATTTAAACAAATAAATCAACCAAATAATATATGAATGCATGTACTAAAATATCACCTTCTACTTAGTTCATATATCAAGTTAATTAACTTTAACCTATTTTTAATCATGCATATGATGCTTATCAACTAATGTACGTGTAAATATTTCTCAAGCAATTATAAGTTTATTTAATTAACTCAATTGTTAGTTATAACTTATAGACTCTCGCCTCTCTAAGCATAATCTAATAAATCATTAAACAAATTTAAGCTTAATGATGAATCATATAATATTAACAACTGAAATGTTCCTTAACCCAATTAACGTTACTAGATTTTATTCTAGGTCCTAAGCATTAATCACCTCCCGACCTCATAGTACTTATTTGAATATACAACATAAACAACAAGTGCAATGGATGCATCACCTCTTGGTCTCAACATACTTTAACCCTAACCAATTGTTGAATATAATTAAATACAAAAACAAAATCCATATGCAAGAAATTAACTTAGATTAAAGCAAAAAAGTAATTGTTATTACATCTTTAAACCGCTTAGATCAATCCTAGTATATAATTAAAATTTAGCCTAATAATATCATGTTTATGAGAATAAAACTCATAAACATTATTACAAACAACTCAAAGAAATTAGGAGTAGAAAAAGAGAAAAGAAACCCCTAATCTTATCCTTTAAAGTGCCTTTAATGCTTGAATGCCACAAGCAAAGTCTTGCATAAATAATGAATGAATTATTTTTATGTTTTTAAATGCAAAATTACAAAGTGTGATAAATGAATGAATGATAAGATGTCTAATCCTCGCCCTCTGGTCCCTTTATATAATGGTGATGTCCCCTTGTACAAGTTAGATTCAAATTAGCCTTGAAAATTTAAGTCTTTGTTGAATTCTGACTTGTGACACGACCTTGTCATTGAGTACATAACTATATTAGATCTTGAGATCTGATATTGGCTTATGTAACACAACCTTTTCATGATCCAATATGGCCATATTACAAACAGCTACTTTTAACTTGCCTCAGGAAACCCTGTCCATATATAACATGACCCTATTCAGCCAATCATCCGTAAACTTTTCTTGCAGGACTACTTGATATGGCCATGTCCAAACACAACATGACCTTATCATGCCTTCAATCTGCACCCTTAATTTCTCTCTCTTGACATGGCCATGTCAAATCATGATAGGGTTGTGTTATATCTCTATACAACTATCCTTGCTTTAATTGGATTCCTTTAAGCTCAAATATGCATCCAAATCAACTTCCACATGTTTGAACCTTATAAAAAAAAATCAAATGGAACTAAAATTTCCTAAGTTAGAATTAAAAAAAAAATAGAAAACCAATTATTAAAAATATATGGAAAACTAATCCTAATCCTAAATGGAGTAAATTAATAAACCATAATTAAATGCTAAAACTAAGTCCAAATTTTTGCTGAATGCCAAATAATCTAATTAAAACCTAAATAAAAAAAATTTAATAAAAATTATCTAAATTTTCAAACAATAACACATAAAACCAATTAAATCTTGACTCAAAATATACTACAAATATGAGTTTATTTAGACTCATATCATGATGGTTTATTGTTGACGATTTCGCAAGTATACGGTCCGTACAAGTAATATAGTAGTGTGATAAGTGTCAATCCTTAGAGGATTGAAAAGTCTATCCACCTATTAATTCTACTCAATCTTGTTTAAGGCTACAAGTTAATTGCAAAATTTAAAGAACAAAAGAAATTAGCTTTAAACTAACAACTAATAACAAAGCAATCAATTAAAAAACTAAGCAACTAACAATAATTAAAGTTTTTCTAAGAATTAATCCTCTTCACCATCATCAAGCATTTGAAATTCAATATACCCAATCAATCGATGCATACTCGGATTCATCTCAAGCACTAATTAATCTTTCTCAAGCATTAATTAGCTAAATTTGCAATCATCAATCAAAGCAAAAATGGGTACACTCTCATTATAATCATACACACCTTGACATCAACCATAAATTATAAGCACAATCTAAAGAGATTTAATTAATTAAGCTATCACTAGTCATGAATCAATTAAATTTATGTTTATAGATTTATTAGAGTTACCATTTCTCAATGCATAAATCTAATTAAAATCAAGTTATTGGTGGCCAAGCAAGAACAAGCATGAAACATAATAAACACAATATGCATTAACATTAATGGGTAAATAGAATCCAAATACTTGAATCAAGTGAGATTCATATTCCTTACCAAATACAAATCTAGCCTAACATAGTAGTATTAAACATTAACATCAAGTTCTTAAAGGAAAAAACCCATGCTCTAATTACAAGAAAAATAAGACAAAAAGAAGAATTTAGCTGTGGTAATGATTGGTGACTCTTCATCTTCCTCTTATTTTCTTGCTCTTGGAGATGATATTTTTCTATTTCCTAAGGTCTCTACCATGCTCCGAAAATGGGTTTTTGTATGTCCTTTTATAATCTTCTAGAATAATCCCAAAATACCCCATAAAATTCACTTGTACTTGGACAACACATCATATATGTACAACTGAAATCATGTTAGTGGCGATCTCCAGAAAGTTGCAGTCTCTAGAAAGTGGCGATCTCTAGTGGTTCCTTTCAGTGGCGACTGCCAAAGAGTGGCGATCTCCAGTAGTAATCTTTAGGAATGAGCTACTGGTGATTTCCAAGGATTGGTGATCGCCAGTACTTTTATGCTTCCCAAGACTTAGCCAATTCTTCACTTTTCGTTCATTTTTTTCATCTCTTTCTATTTATTCCCTACAATAAACCAAAAACAACTAATAGCTCCATGACATGTAAATTAACCTAATTTAAACTACTAATGACTCAAAAACACACACAAAATATACATCAAACTAATGCTTTCTAGCACATAATTAAACACCCCTACACTTAAACTCTTGCTTGTCCTCAAGCAAGCCTTTAAGAACAATTCATCAACATCACGAATTACACAAATTTGCAACTTTATTTAAGCATTTAACATAATCTTTATATATACAACAAGAACTTGTTCAGCAGGAAGATAAAAGTAATATCCTAAACTATCTTTAGGATATCCAACAAACCTTCCTTTAATTGATTTCGTATCCAACTTGTCCGATTTTAGCTTTTTAATAAAAGCCGGGCACCTCCAAATCCTAATATATTTAAGACTTTATGCCTTACCATTCCATATCTCATATAGTGTGGTAGGAACGGACTTAGATGGAACTCAATTAAAGATGTAGAAGGCCGTTTGGAGTGCAAAATTCCAAAGTGATATGGGAAATCGGTGTAGCTCATCATGGATCATACCATATCTAATAAGGTACGGTTATGCCTCTCGGATACACCATTCAATTGTGGTGTTCCGGGTGGCATGAGCTATGATACAATGCCATGTTCCCTAAAGAACTCCGTGAACTCGATGCTTAAGTATTCACCTCCTCAATCTGATCGAAGAGTTTTAATACTCTTCCCGGTTTGGTTTTCTACTCGGGCCTTGAACTCTTTGAACTTTTCAAAGGATTCACTCTTGTTCTTCATAAAAAATAAGTGCCCATACCTAGATCATCTATAAAGGTAATAAAATAGTAGAAACCACCTCTAGCCATTTCACTAAATGGCCCACATACATTACTATGTATGATCTCTAATATATCATTGGCTCTTGCCATTTGTCCAACAAATGGTAATTTAGTCATGTTGCCTTGAAGATAAGCCTCACAAGTTGGATTGGATATGGATTCAAGATTGCTTAAGATTCCCATCCTTTCCAACTTCGTGATCCTATCCTCCGCAATATGACATAATCTCAAGTGCCACAGATATTTGGAGTTAGAGGCATTTTCAATTAGTATTGCTTTCACATTAGACTAAGGCTCATTGTTATTAGACATATTATCAACATAATATAGACTATGTATTTAACCTATTCCAATCAATTTATTTATAAAATAAATCTTACATACATCTCTACTAAAAAGGAATTCATAACCCCTACTAGTCAACCTAGATATAGAGATAATATTTTTATAGGCATTAGGTATGTATAATACACCCTCTAATAACAAAACATAATTAGACAAATCAATTGAAGTGGACCCTATAGCTTTGGCCGCAACACTTGCTCCATTTCCAAGTTTTGAGGTCACTTCATTAGGCCTCAACCTTCTCTCATTTGCTAGATCCTCCAAGGATGCACAAATGTGAGAACTTGCACCGATATCCAATACCCATGCATTAGATGAGCTCTTAGAACATTTAAAGGCTAATAAATTAGAGAAAGTCTCACTTTCCCTATCCTTTCCCTTTTCTTTTATCTTGAGAGACTCAAGGAACTCAGAACAAATCCTCTTCCAATGTCTTTTACCTTAGTAGTGGAAACACTTTTCCTTGCCTTGTTCTTCCCTCACGGTGGCCTTAGGCTTAACAACACTTACCTTGCCCTTATATTTGGCTATTCCACCCAAGGGTTTGACAATACTTTCCTTTCCTTTATTTTTGTCACGTATGATGGAAAGTGGGTTTGAGGGTCTCATGTTATCAAATTTTGCAAAAGGTAACAAGATTGATTAGTTGTATGTCATTGTAATCACCATTAGATTTGGTCTTTAATCATAATAGGCTCCCACTAACTTGGCGAATCCTACACTTCTAAGTAGGAACAGAAAGCCCTTGTTGGATGGATTTTTAGTGGGTAATGGAGTTCTTAATGGGCCACTAATATCCCTCAGGTGCACATTGCCGTTATTGGAATAATAGTTCTCATTAAGTGGATAACTCTTATCCATCACATCTTATGTGAGGTTCCATTAATTCGGCTCCTAATGTTACATCCCTCAGGTATGCCTAATTGCCATTCTTGGCCTTTGGCATTAGTTAGGTCCATACCATTGGATCAATGTAATGTATGGATTTAAACACTACAAACCTGAGGTGCTTATATTTGCCGTTATTGGCCTATAGTGTATCCATACACCCATAACATCTCATGCTTAATAATAGTACTACATGAATCTCTTAGCCCTTATGCACACCCCATATATCCATAGCCAATGCACATAAGTCTAAAACCATGCAAGTTATTGCTCCAAAGGAGAGCCTAGACCTAAATTTAGTTGGAAGAATTTTGGGTCATTATTAAGGTCTCACTTTGCACATTAGCCATTTTACAATATATATATCTCATACATACATTACATGCCAACATTCACAACATATATATCTTATATATACATTGCATGCCATCCATCTATATATATATCACATACATAAGTAGCATGCATCAACATACATATCTCATACATATATTGAACATGCAAAATGGATGCACAAATAAGGAGTGATCATGGGCCTTTCCTAAGCCTATTCTAACACTTATAATAAATACAATTGGGCCTAGCCCAAGAAAAGCCTTCATTCTATAAGCCTCCTTAGTCACCATCACCATGGGCCTTGATCTATGCCACCAAAGGTTGAATGGCCCTCCAATTGAATACTTCAATCTTTAAGTCACAACTCTTGTGATTTACATTCAATCCTTGGCATTCCAAGGTAAATAATTTATATCTTAATATATGCAACTAACACTTAATTACATAACCATAATAATAAACTCAATTATTATTATAAGCCAAAGATGTAAACTAAGTCCATGGTCATTCCTTGCATGAATGACAAGCATACATTTAATAAAATAAAACTCTTGCATGTTATAGATGTAGTAAGTCAAGAATACATGTGTATAACATTGTCCAAGATGCATCTAGTGTGTTTTATACATAAAAAGGGGCGCTTTTAAGAATTACAAACAATTTGGGCAGCCCTGAACATGGTCTGGCATATGGCCATGTGCTTAGCCGTGTGCCCCTTTTGGTTTCTAGGCAGCATGCAACATGGCCATGCACACGGCCATGTACATGGCCATGCACACGGCCATGTACATGGCCATGTTCACTCTTCCCACCACCAAAAACACACTATTTCAAGTTGTAACACTTTCAATAAAGGCCACAATACTTGCAACCATTCAAATGCTCAATCACAACACTTGTAATTCATATATTTAGCATGCAAAGCAACTCACAAATGAACCAAATGGCCACAAAACTTACAACCATTCACATGCTTAATCACAACACTTGTAATTAACATTATCCATATTCATAAAACTTGCCAATATTAGTATTTTAGCATGTAAATCATGTAATAATAGGCTCTGATACCATTTGAAGGAAGTGTGGATCATGCAACAACTAAAAGTATGGAATTTTAAAATTTTTAATTGCATACAACTCTTGCATCACACATGAACCGCATCCATGCCCATAGATTATATCACATAGAAAATACATAGCTAAACATGCATCTAGGACAATATAATACATCAACAATTAACCAAGTCATGCATTCATAATACAAGACCTAGAAATTAAGGGTTTAGTAACACTTACAAAACTCCAAGTTTGTAGCACGCTTGACAAGCTTTGGTTAATGTTGATCTACAAGCTCCAAGCTCCCTAAATGTGAAGCCTCTAGCTTGAAACACATAAGTTGCACAAGGAAGATCTTAAAGGTTGGTGAAGCTTTACCCACAAGCCTCTCTTATTTGACCTAAGAGCTTGTTAGAGCCACTCCAAGCTTGAATGTATGGAATAAGGATGCAACCTCCAATGGATGATGGATTTGTACTTGTAAAACTCTTGTACACCAATGGATTTTACTTGAAAGCACACAACTCTTATGTATATTTGAATTCTCTACCTTTAAAGAAGAATAAGGAAGAAGACACTCTCAATCTTTTTCTCTCTTTTGTAAGAATATCAAATTTGCTCTCAAATGTCCATTAGCATTAGTTGTGTTATCTCTACACCCTCCACTAACTATTAACAAAAACTAATTTGATAATAGTTTGATAATAGCTTGAGTATCTCAAACTTAAGCTACATGCATAGCCATAGCTTGAGTGTCTCACACTGAAGCCATATGCATTGCTATAGCTTGAGTATCTTATACTCAAGCTACATGTATTGCTATATATTAAGTGTCTCATACTCAATCTATATACATGGCTTTGCTTTTCAAGTGAGTGGGTTGTGTTTGGTTATATGGATAACCTTAGCCTTGATGTTATTAACACTTAATGGATATGGTCTAAGGTTATAGGCATATGGGCTTCTCTACACTTAAAGAAGGCCCACTCCTTACTAAACTAGATAACTTATAGGCTTATTTAAACTCTTTAAATAAAGCCCCATCCTAAGTCCATTTTAAGTCCATCTTCATCAATATTTATGGTCCATCTTATAGCCTATCTTTATCAATATATATGGTCCATCTCATGGCCTATATATGAATGCATTTAGAGGTAAATATTAATCTAGTCCTTGAACTTAATATCACATATTAAATCAAGTCCAAATTAATATTTCTTTAATTATAATTAAGTCCTAACCTTTGAATTTAGATTTCGGGATATGCTAGATCCCCGTATACGTGCAAATCCAATTTAATTAATATAATTGATTAATTAAACTCTTTAATTAATAATCAAATTAATATTAATC
>CATIWO010123587.1:0-12637 GCA_949673435.1 Macaranga tanarius | reverse complement strand
TTGTGTTTCATGTGAATAAAATTGAAATTTGGAATAAAGCTTTGCAAAATGGTTCGTTTTCAAGCAAAGAACAATTCAAAGCGTTAAAAACTCTACTTGGACCGCAGAGTGATTCATTTGTATCACTTTACGTAATTTAGCGTATTTATATTGTGTAAAATTCAATATCCATTGCAATAAAGCAACTGAGTTTTAAATGTTGAATAAGAATTAAAGTAGAGGAGCTTTTAAGCGGCTTATTAAAGAGAAACAAAAAAAATCAAGCTAACAATTGAAGGTAGAATGTAATGGAGAAATTATCTTTCCATGGAGGGAGAAGAAGCAAGGGAAGGAAGGAGAAGATGAATGAATTCAGTTTTGAAAGTAAAGGCGCCTTAAGGCTGCTGAAAGTATATGTCTAGAATTGAAGATGAATTCGTCATACAGGGTTAATACTTCTACGGTAAATTGATTCAATGCAACTGGATGAATTTCCCAGCAAGATGCAGATTGTACAAACCGTGATGAGCATTAACATAAACTAAGACAACGTTAAACATACAAGGCCCAGACAAACAATGCCTTAAAACTTGAAAGCATTCAGTCTCACATCACACCACAGCATTAACACATCTGTTAAATAATCCTGATATGAACATCCTGGCTTGAAAAAAAAACCAAACAACAATACAGGCAGCAACGCGTAATATGATTTATTCTCTGGCTATAACGAGTAACATAAACCACACGATAAGGCAGGTAATTATTTGAGAAGTGCACAGTTATATTAAGTTGTAAGGATAGGAGGAAGGTAATCAGATTTGGCACCTAGAACACGAGCCTTCGTGTCAGGGAAGAACTCCATTCCAGGGAGCTCAGTCACATCGCCTTCATTAGCAACCCCAATGGGATACCGGAGCAAGTGACCAGGTAAGTCATGTTCAAGTGTCTCGCTTGAAAAGAGATCCCAATATTTGTCTGACATCTGGTTCACCTTCCTAACACACTCCTCGTTTTCTGGATTAAGGAAGGAATCATCAAGCATGCCGAGGTGTTCGTACCATAGTGCCATACGGAAACCATGGATTTGACCTCGTGCTGGCTGCCTGGTTGATAAATGATGTGGTTGGTAGGCTCCCATGGCTATTTCTGAGTCCCTGGCACCATCCATTGATCTCTGGTTGATGTTGGCAGACCCAATAATTATGTACTCATCATCAACTGCAAAAGCCATGTGTCAAATTCATGAGTTAACTAAATTAAAGAAAGCAAGAATCACAAGAAACAGAGAAACATGAAAAATGACTACTTGAGAAGATTAAGTACTTCTCAAAAACAAGGTACTTAAAAGCATGAATGAAATTAAAAAACAAAATCATTAAGCAAGCTATTTCAATTTCTCTAAGATACATACATTCTGCGTGTGTGTTCCTTTCATTTGTATTTCTTGCTATAGCAGTCATTCTGCCAAGGCCTTATTTAAAGTTCATTGCTGGAGGTCTAAAGAGGGTTTGGTAAAATTGAACAGCTAAAAATATTTAGCAGAAAAAGGAGTATGAACTGAAATATAATTATATTAACAAGTGCTAAACTTCAAAATTAAAAACGTAATCAATGTCAACATGATTTTATTATTAAAAAAATCAATAATGATACTGACAGAGGTGACGGTGGTGGCATTGATTTTGTTAGTGGTTACACAATTACACAATCTGTGGTAGGCTGTTTGTAGAAATCAAAATGGTGATAGTTGTGGTGTAACAGTGGTATGGATGATAACCATGATGGCGCTGGTGATGCTAGTGGTAGAAATAATGGCAGCAAGAGCAATAAGTTTTGCTGCAACAGTGAATGACTACCACAGTGGTGGGCAGCAATGATGATCATGATAGTAACATTGACATTGATTATGTACATGTTGACAATCAAGATAATGTGGTGATGGTAGGCACAAAAGGTTAATGTGGGTTTCCGCCGAAGATATATATATATATTTTTTTTTTTTAAAAAAAAACTCATTTGAAAAATCTTTACTCCTAACAAAAAATACAAGTTTCCAGGAGGTTTTGTGAAATTTTAATGCATGTCAAAAACTGAAAATGGCAAGAGCCAACGGGAACTTTACGTAGTCACTTACCAATCATCATCTTTGCATGAACATAAATCATGAAGCGCCGGGCCTCCTGAGCTCTAATGTAATCTGTATCAGGCTCTGGTTTTTCTGAAGGTTCATATTCACCACTCTTCTTCACTTCACGGTTACCAAGGCAGAAAAATGTCAAGTAGTTCCGGGGATCCTCCATAATACCCTTGGCTTTAAGAGCCTGCACAATATCTTTATACATCATTTCCATTGTCCTCTTCTGCCAATCTAATATAGCCTGAACAGATCCACTCTCTGGGATACCCTCTGGCCACATTGGAACAACAACATATACGGTGAACCTCTCCCCTGCCTCAATCTTGCTAACTATCTTAAGAGAAAGTTCCTTGGGAATTAGATGCAATGCATTAATATCCTCCGGCTTAATACCATCAGGGCTCCAACCAAATGAACTACCAAGGAAATACTGATTTTCAATATAAATGAAATTCTTTGCCCTTCGAATGGCATGGATATAAGCATCCTGAATACTTCGATCGATGATGTTATCCTTTCCGCTGACAAGCCCAGCTCTGGCAGCATCTTCAGGTGTCTCAGGAAAACCAAATGCAGCCCCACCGTCAATGGATCTGAACAACTGGACATTCCATGTCTCAAAGTCATCAGGGTACATAACAGGAGATGGGGGAATGATGACATCCTCTAGTTCTCTCAGCTGAACAAGCAGATCTTTACCACCTTGCTTTCTCCATCTCTGCTCAAAATTAAACAAGACATCCCAAGCAATAGGTCCTTCAAGTCTTGAGTGGATGTCATGCCAGGGTTCTCTTGGACCACCTTTTTCAATTGAAGCGCCAGTAAAGTTGGGCTGATGGAAATCATTATGGTGTGCTGTGTCCAATGTCCTGAACAGGGAATGGAATGGGGTATCGTATCTCCCATCACAGAGGTCAATACCCCCAACAAAACTAACGATTCTTCTCCTCTGGGTATCTCCATTGGGCATTGCACTGTCCACCACCACAATCTTCTGGTGATGAGTGAACATAGTAGAGATTTGTAGATCCTGAACAATGCTTCCACCATCATCAGGATTTCGGGGACACAAGACGCAATGCACATCAGTATTCTGGAAGTAGTGTTCAGTTTCCTCATCATGAGTGGCCATGAGTCCATCCTTTTTCAATAAACCAACAGAGGTTCTGTCATCCCACACCAGCATAAGCACCCTAACACCTTCACTTGCCTTCTTCTTAAGCAGTTCACCAAGAGTGATGTCTCCTCCTGGCTTCGGCCTCCTTGAGTCCCTTATCAAGGAAATTTCAGTATAAACAGACCAGCCAGTGATGTAGATCAAGTGTTTTGCATTGGTAACTGCATCAAAAACATCCTCCCAGCACCTGTGAGGCTCATAGTACTTGCCTCCAGCAAGAGGAATTTTAGGAACAAAATTTTCTGGAATATGAGCATCTTGGTAGAGAGAAACCTTACATCCTTGTCTCTGAGAATAAAATGTATAGGGTACTCCAGGATATTTTGCACTCCTGATACCCCGTCCAAAGTTAAGTTCTTTGGTTATCTCAAAGTATTGCAGCTTCACATGGATCTTAGAAGCGCTAGAAATAGGGTTTTTGTCTTTATCCAATATTTCCAACCACCTATCTATCTCTTCTCCATCTAGAAGTTCTTCAACTGGTAAATATGCTCTTCCAATCAAGGTTGCACCAATAGGATTATCGTCCTTGATTGTAAATACGACATCTGAAGCCTGATGAGCGCAGTAAATATGGAAAGACTCGTACCACCTGGGGTTGGACTGTTCATTTTCAAGTATTCTAGTCCTCCCAACTCTAGCCTTTTCTAGGTCAATAGTTGCATAGAGTTTACTGACTCCTTTGCCAAGACCAACAGTCTCCTCAATGTTTTCCATGAGCTACAAGTAAAGCAAAAAGAGCAGATGAAGTCCATGATAACAGCTGAAGAACAGAAAAAGAAAATTATAAATACAACTAAAGCACTGCGACTGAGAGGCAATATTAAATGAAGATCTCTGTGTTGAGAACGATACAAACAAACACCAGGACATGAAATTGCAACACAAAATGACACAGATTTTAAGAATGAACCAGATAACAACCAGTTTTTGTATAATAAAAAGAAGTGCAACAGAAGAATTGACCGAGGGTTAGAATGACAGTAGCAAATGTTTATAATAAAGTTTAAGGTAGATTTAAAAAAACTCAAA
The DNA here is from genome assembly GCA_949673435.1 of Macaranga tanarius. Classification (NCBI taxonomy): domain Eukaryota; kingdom Viridiplantae; phylum Streptophyta; class Magnoliopsida; order Malpighiales; family Euphorbiaceae; genus Macaranga; species Macaranga tanarius. The sequence goes on along the minus strand of CATIWO010123587.1, from coordinate 8,309 downwards.
TTTTCCTTCACTTCGTTCTTTTCTTATCTTCTGTGTAATCCAAAGGAAATCATGTGAAGATGGCTCTTCTGTGCATCAAGTAGTAGCAAAACAGGCCATGGTGAAGTTCAAAAGAAATGATAAAATTACAAAAATTCATTGAATTTCAGCCCAAGTCAATAACCAACAGTATAAGACTGTTACAAATCAATAGCAGAATCACAACAACAAAAAAAATCAGCAGAGACAATCACTTCCAAATAATTTAGCAATTTTTTTGTGCTGTAATAACTATCTAATATGCAAGCAGATAAAAAGCCCAGAAGGGTGGTTAAAATTTCCAAACCATATTAAAAGAGCCAAGTATTGATAAGGGTAAAGAGACCCGTGATTGTCAGAATACATTAACAAGACGGTTAAAATTAAACTGCATATTACAATAGTGACTGAATATGAAAATAATCATCTTAAAAAATTACATTTAAGAATTTTCAAATAATTTACAAAAGAAAAACATGAAATGCACTCTACATTTTTTTTAAAAAAAAATATCTATTCAAATTCACATTTCAGGATTTCTTTACCTTAGAATATCAAAATCAAACATGAGATAAAGCATGACATAAAGTTTTTTTTTTTTTCCAATCCAAGAAGATAAATATCATTAGCTCTTAAGAAACAATCTGAATTTAAACAAAAAATAAAAAAGATCAAAGATCACCACATTCAAACAACTACTTAACAAAAACTCAATCAAACAAACAAATCCCATTGTTAAAACTTCTTTACAAAGACAATCTATCAAAATTATAGTTACAACAGCAAAATGTATTAGATTAGAGATTAATTAACAAGGATCCATCAACAGAACACGCCAAAAAAAAATTAATAATAAATAAAAATATACCTTACGAAAGAAGTGGGGTCCACCACCACCGCTGTGAAGCTTATCCACCTCATAGATAGTTACATGTAAAGTTCCGTGCAACTGTATCTGCGCCATTTCTTCACCTCTAAAAATCTGTTACCTTATCAATCAAAAACACAAAAAAAAAAAAGAAAAAAAAAATCCATTAATCTCCTACACATCTGATATAAGCTCATACACTTACAATGCACGAAAAATAGCAATCACATATCAAAATCAAAACTAAAACACGACCTGATCAAATCAAACAATAATTAACGAAAAAGAAATGGCTCAAAAAGGAGAAGAGAATAGAAGAGAAGAGATTAGATACTAACTTTGGATCAAGAGAAGATCTCGAAATCAGAGTCAAACGAGAGCCTTTTTTAAAAAAATATTCGTGTGATCTGATCCGATCTAATTTATATTTATATGATGATTTAGTAGAAATAAATTATTAATATTTTTAAAGAGATAAAGGTTGCAGAGAAATGTGAATGGAAGAAGAAGAAGGTGGAAGGAGAGTGAAAATAGAGCGATTTTAGAGCGCTTACAAGCTGCGATGATGACTGACTGACTACGATTGCTTCTAATTATTATTATTTTTATTTTTATCTATTGATGTTACCTTTTTTTTTTAAATTTTAAATTGCCTCTATTTCCTTTTATTCATTTTAGCTATGTCCATTTTTAGTTTTAGTTTTTGATTTTTTAATACAAAATTGAGAATTTATTTAAATTTAAAAAATTATATATAAATAAAAAATTTAAATTTAAACGTTATATTTGGTTCTTGTTGATACTCCAATATCGGATATAATTATTAAAAACTATATAAAAATTACCATAATTAATTTACAATAGAAGCTAAAAATATATATATACTTTTAAAGTTATTATCTAAAAATATAATCCGTGATTGGAGGCTTTAAAATATTAACTATTATTATAATCACTCCTTAATCCATGGAAGAAGCTTTTTTTAGTGAAGAAAAAAATAATGCTTTTCCATAGCTATATTAACTAATCTAATTACTGTACATGTTACTTGTATTACTTCATTCAACAACAATAAAATTAAAAACTATATTATTCTTAGCATTCTTTTAGAAAATTTTGGGAAAATAAGAAGCTTCTATTATGAAAGTTATATTATTTCAATGTTTGAGGTCACTTATGCAATCTCAGCTCATGCGTACTATTCAAAAATATTACTATGTAGTTTTTTTTAACATATTATTTTTTAGTGTTTGAATATTTTTGTTGTCATTTTTTATATTAAAATTTATAAAAGAAATTATAAAGTTCAAATTTTTAAGTTATCATATAATAAATTTTACTGCCAAATCATTTTTTTTTTTTTTTTTTACACTTAGGAGGAAAAATTTTATCTATAAAGTTGTTAAAAATTGAGCTCATTATTGAAGTTTTTATTATTTATTTACTCAATTTTCGATTAAAATCATGAGTTGTTGATTAATAATATATGCATTTTGAATTGTAAAAAAACATATGAATGCAAATAAATTTTTATTTATTTATTTTGTAACATTATCATGAATTAAATGTATGACTTTTTGATGACTTGAAATGTATTTTTTCCACTTAATTACTTATTTTTCGTTACTCATTATAATTTATTATAAGCCCTTTTGACATCCCTCCTATTTTCTAGACTTTTATTAATTTAATTGGAGATAGATTAAGAACTTAAAAATAGTTTTTTAAAGTATTCAAAAAAAAAATAGTTTTTTAAAATAACATATACTTAATGCACAACTATACATAACTTACGCTTTTACATGATTTTATGCTTTTTCTTAAAAAAAAAATACAAATTGATATTAATTTCCTTGAGCAATATCAAATATACAATTTTTTAAAAAAACTAAAAAAAAATATGTATTTTTATAAACTCCAATATATAGACAAAAATCATATACTCCAATTGGGGTGACACAATCACACAAATGAAGTTATGAGGAGGACCTTCAAAGTTTAGTACATGAAATTGGTAAGATGTCTATATATATATATATATATACATATTATTGGATCACCTCACATGGCAGGCAAATACTTATACATAGATCCGTATTCTGTTCCAATTTTTAATGGATGCTTCATCCTCACTACTTTCACGTAAATTCTAATGTTGTTTTCCCATTTTTTTGTTTTGGCTAGACAAATACCGGACAAAAAATATGTGCGTATGCATATGAGGGGGAAAAAGGAACATATTAAAATCAACTTTTTTTTTTATGGGTAGATTCTTAATGGGCGTTAGCTACATAATAAATATAATAAAAGTTTATGTTAATATTAATAAATAGTAGATGTAAAATTTTAAATTTAATTTTTTACAATTTTTCTGAAGAGTACAAATATTAAATAAATGTGGCCGAAAGCTGAGTAATATAATAATTTTAGCTCATTTCAAAATATCAATAAGTCAAATGTTGAATTTTTATTTTCTCATCCAAGTTCAAAAAAAAAAAACTAAACAAATATGGCATAATTTACATAATAAAATAAGAGGTTAAATTAATTTCTTATAGCTTTATTTTTTCATATCATCACGAAAATTGCACAAGTAATTTGGTTGCAATTTTTGCTCTTAATAATTACTAATTCAAAAAAGAGGTAAGTGAATGAGACATAAAACAAATAACCAAACAGTTTAAATTGATATCCTAAAACACGGAGTGTCCTACTCCTACAATCGATCCCTAACCAAGTATATTCAGAAACCAATGGGGTCCTAAAGCTTTTCATGACTTTATTTGATATCCAAACATTTTTGCTAGCAAATAACACTTTATTTGATAAAAATCTGCACTATTTTTTTTTTTAGTAAATTATATATATTTTTTTAAATTTAACCTAATTTATACGTATATCTTTCTTTTATTTCAAAATTAAAATTTTACCTCATTCAATTTTTATTATGTTAACATTTAAGGATTTGTGTTAAAGCTATACTATTTTTCCTATTAAGTGTTATATAAAAAAATTAAAATATCATTTTAAATAATAAAAAATTATAATTAACTATAAACACTAAAAATATTTTAGTTTTTTTATTTAATAACATTAAATATATAGATTACTCATTTATTAATGATATGGTCATTAACCAAATGAAATATATCATTAATGTTTTATAGTTAATTGTAATTTTTTTATTGTTTGAAAGTATTTTAGTCTTTTTATATAACACTTAATGAAAAAAATAACCTAATCCTAACAGAAATCCTTAATTGTTAACAGAGTAAAAGTTGAGAGAGGTAAAAATTAGACTTTTAAATAAGAGGAATATAAGTATTAATTAGATTAAATTCTAAAAAATAGAAATATAATTATTTTTTTATATATATAAAACTTGTTATTTTACTATGTATTTGGGGCTTTATGATTAAAATATTGACAAACATAATGGGGAAGTGGAAAAAAGATGAAGAAACAACTTTCACATGCCCTTTTTCGTATGAAAAAATAGTGGTGCTTTGCACAAAATTCAAAAGTAATAATGTTAATGTCCGCCAATTTAGTTGAACTAAACCATTTCACACTTAAATAAACTTCAAATTTATATAATTTTCCACATACCAAATAGTTTCCTTGTAGTCCACTAGAAGGTGTATTATAAAATTTATAACTCAAACATGAAATCATGAATTTATACAATTTGTAATAAATTTTAAGAACTTTTCTTTTTGTAGTTTTATTAAATTCAATATTACTTTAAAAATTGTTCATAAATGTAAAACAAATACTGGAAAAATATAATTTATTAAAAATAATATACTTACTCCGAATGCGTTGTATCTAAATATTAGTTAAATGACATAATATTTTGCACTTATATACTAAATTAATAATAAATATTTAAGATAATTTAAGTAAAAAATAGACATTTAATTTTTTTATTTAAAATTGACTTGGAAAAATAAAAGAATTTTTATTTTATAATATCTAGGTTTTATGTCTAATTTAAGCAGCCATCCTTTTAATAAAAAAAATACTTAAATTTAAATAAATTATTTATTATACAATATACATATAATTTACGAGTGTACTACTGGCATGGTACCAAATGGCGCTACAAAAACTGATCATGCATCAACATTGGACACCTGTAATGCACCACGTGTACCTCAACTCAGTCCAGATCGGGGCCCAGCAGAAGATTGCCGACAGGAAAGTAGTGCACAAAATTTCGAAGATCCAACGGTCTGGATCAACGCAAAAGTCACATCATAGCCGTTGATGGGATTTAAAGTGCAGGATAAGGATGGGCCCACTACAAAAAATCGTTATCTCCGTGTGACCATATACCAATAAAGTGGTGCCATGAGTCCTTACTCGTTTGGTATGCGCATGTGAAGCTTCAAAATGCGAGTGGCGAGAAGCTTAAAAATGATATTTTAGTGAAGGAAGGTGGCTTTTGTGTCTTATTTTATAGATTTTTAGGCCCATCATATTGTGACAAATTAAAGGTGGATATATTAGTATTAATACACAGCAATAGGTATCGTTTAATTCACATTTTACATTGGAAAAATTATATAAAAAATTCTGACCTTTTAGCGTGTTATCAAAATAAATTTTATCGAATTTTTTTATTGTATAGTAACTATTAACTTTTAACTTTATTTGAATTAATTACAAAAGTTATTTTTAGAATGCAATAAAAAAAATGAGCCCACTGATGCTAATTGGCAACTAAAATTCAGTTACTAAACTATAATTTTCTAAGAAAAAAATATCATTTAAATCCTTAAAGCTTCTTCATCTTCCTCTCACACATATTCTCTTTTTCACTTCCACTCATGCACCTCCATCAATCACCTTTAACAAATCATTTTCACCGTTTACACCGTCAAAATTTATATCGCCACCTCTATAATAGAAAAAGAATAATGATATATGTCGTTCAAAACGACATAAATAGTATTATCGTTCATCAAATAAAGATAATTTTTTTTTATCAAATTATATTTTCAACATTTTTAATTTTATAATTGTGGACATATAATCTGACCCGGCCCACGAGGCAAAAGCCCAATGATGAAAGCCCAAAAAAAATGAGTCCAACAATGTAAGGTTTGAAACTCAGCCCATTCAAAATGATTTATCTCAATCTAATCCTAATTTGATAAATAAATAAAATCTGTGATAATATTGGTGATAAGGATAATTTAAAAGGGAGTTGAATCATAGTGAAATATTGATAGATGAGAAAAAATCTATTTTTATAAAAAGCCAGAAATAGTTAGGAAGGGGGCTGAAAAAAATCACGTAAAAAAAAAAAACGCAGAGAGAAAAAATCTCCTGGCAAAGAATCAGAAAAAAAAAACACAGATCCAAAGAAAAAGATTTTGCCTTACACTGTGGGACCCATCATTTCAGTCTACCAATTGAGCTTCTGATGGCCAACTACTTTTACAGTAACATTTTTAATATCTCTTCCTCTTTTATTTTATTTTTTTTCCTCATGTTTTATTGATTAATTGCTTTGTGAATTATTTTATGATAGATCTTGTTGTTTGAATTGTGCCTTAACACTCTTAATTTTTTTTTTCTTCGATGGTTTGGCACAGTGTGCCAAACCATCAAATTACAATTACTTGGCCATGGCAACAGTGCCATGCACTGTTGCTAGGGCTGGCAATTCGTGTCGGCGGGTCGTAAACGGGTCGTGTCGAGACACGATAATAACACAGATATGGCTAACCCGAACACGACCCGTTTAAGTAATTGTGTCAAAACTTCAAACACGAACACGGATATGTTTAGTTAACGGGTTACACGACACGACACGTTTAGACACGTTTAACTTATACAGGTCTAAATGTGTTATGGTTACACGACACGTTTAACCCATTTAACTTATATGGGTTTAAATGTGTTACAAACACACGTTTAGACACGCTTAAGTTATACGTGTCTTAATGTGTTATAAACACTATAAGAACACGTTTATACACGTTTAACTATTAAATTACAAAATAATAAAAAAAATCTATTAAACATAAAAAAAAAAAACTTAATATTATGTGGTACAATTTGAAATTAAATTCTAAATTAAACATCCATACAAATTCTAAATATCATTACAATATTTTAAAATTTCGTACCACATATCAAATTGTACATTACCATACAAAATCAAATTGTCCAAAAACACAAAAATAACAGTTACAATTTAAATTTTATTCAATTTTCTTCGATTTTCTTCAAGCTCTTGGTCCTTCCACCGAACTTAGTGGAGAGGGGTGTAATTGGCTCATCAAGCAATGTTTAACATCTACCAGTGGCCTTCCAAGCTCAGCCTGCAGTTATAACACAAAAATGCAGTACATTTGAACCTGAATAAAGCATCTCAAAACATAGACATATAATTGACCAAAAAAAATATAGAAAAATACATGGTCTATAAGCATCTCTTTTTCGACAATCAGACCAAAGGTTTTGATTAATGCCACCCTCTATAAAATTCTTTTCTCCAACTGAAAGTCCTACCATTTCTTAGCATCAAAAATTAAAATAAGAATTACTTAAATAAGGGAACCAATGAATATCAAATTTTTTTTTAAAAAAAAAGGACAATTCAAAAACACCCACTTAATCAAATCAAAGAACAATAGTAGAGAATGATCAAATAATTTTAGAAATTTCTTTGAGGACTTTTATCAAATAGGTAGCAAGCAGTATAAAAAACTAAAGCAACACAAGAAGCGGGTGCACATAACAGCAACAAGAGCAACAACCCACAAGTAATCAACCTGTTCCAGCAAAACAGATTGAAGCAGATCGAAAGAAAATTGAAAGAAATTAAAACACACAACAAGAAAAAACAGCAGCAGCACACAACAAGCACCTTCTTTTTTCCATTTGGTTTGGTTGAAGTGGAGTAGGCAGTGCAGGAGAAGCAGCAGCCATAGATAGTAATTGGTAAAAAAAAAAAAGAAAAAAGAAACATCAGAGCTCACATTTGTTACTGAAAATTTTAGCTATGGGCTGTGATGTGCAGGCGAGACAACGAGCAGGAGAAGGACAAGAGGCATCAGCGGGACATTGAGGAGGAGAAGGAGAAGGAGGCAGCGGTAATGTTGTGTTTTTAGGGCTGAAAGGAAAACATTAGTTGTTTAGAGAATTATAGAGATAGTTTTGATAAGTTTAGGGTTAACTAAGCTCATTAAAACTACGTAGTTTTAATGAAAACTACGTAGTTTTAATGGGTTTAGTTATATATTAGATGTTTCTTATAAAATTAATATCTAATAATAATTTAAATATTAATTTAATAAAATATTAATTATTATATTAATTTAATAAAATTAATATTTATTAATAATTGATTGATAATTGATACTCAATAGTTAGTAATTTTATGGTAATCTTAGTAGTTAATTGATAT
>CATIWO010123551.1:0-10833 GCA_949673435.1 Macaranga tanarius | reverse complement strand
AGTTTTTTGTTTTCTAGATTTTATCATTTTAATAACACTCATCACTCTCAAAGAAGATGGATACACTCCTGCCAATATTATTTTATAGAATACGATATACCACCTTATAGAAACTGCAACCCCGAGGCCCATATTCCCTTTGAAAGGGAGAGAAACTTATTAGCAAAAGGGTAAAAGTCTAGAGGAGCTGCGGCTCATTAAGCTATGCTTCTCAATGTATATATTGTTTAAGAAAATTTTACTTTGTTATTATACACCCAAGTAGAACACGTTATTACAATTTATACATATATTTTTTTTAAACCTTGGACCTTTATACATGACCTTTTAAGGGAGATCAATGAAGAGTAGGGGATTGAACCCTTAACCTTAATCAATGACTTGGCCCTTTGACAGGATGGTAAAGCATCCGTTATAGGCAGGTTAGGCTTGCAATTTATACATATAGCTACAAAACTTTACCACAAAGATAAAAATTGTGACTAAATATAATTTACAGTCATATAAATTATAACTCTATGGCTAATTATACTTACTAACTACATATATTAAAAGTTACATCTAAAATATTTATTGTATATTTAGGTAAAAATAGTTAGGCGTAAAAGCTAAAATTGTAGCTAATAATATCAATTAGCCATAAACATAAATATTTTATAGCTAAGGGTGGAGATTTTTGCACTCCACCTATTTATTTCTACACTCCTTATTTATTTTTTTGAAATTATAAATTACATAATTATCCTTTATTTGAAATATTTATTGTTTTCACTAATTATCATTCCTAAACTAGCATGTAGTATATTTCTAATTTTTTATTCCAAAATTATTAAATCTACTTGTGCTTGAGCTTTTTTTTTTTTTTTGCATTAAAAAATTTAGCATAGTCAACTATTTTTTTAAACTACTATTTTATATTTTAACTTATTTAAGTCATTATAAAATTTTCACCAATTACAAAAAAGATAACAATTTTTTATTTTTTATTTTTTATTTTTTATTTTTTATTTTTTATTTTTTATTTTTTATTAACAGTTTTTTAAATATCATATGTACATTATTTTATTTTTATTTTTATATCATAATTTTTAAAAAATAATATAAAATCAAAGTACATGATTGAAAAAATCATTATAAAAATTTAACAAAAATTCATCATATAGAAACTATTTTAATTTTAATTTTTATGACAAGTGTTGTTACATATTAATAATAGAAAAAATAAACGCTATATAGTTTATATTTTATTTTTATCAAGTATATTTTTTATAGTTTAATTTAATTAGAGCATGTGTGGGATATAATTATTTAAATGACATACGGTTAATTTTAATTCTATTCGTTGGACTTATAAACATTTTTTTGATATAGTAAATTATTGTTGAATTTTTATAATTGTTATTTTTAATCACATAATTTAATTTTTTATATTATTTTGTTAAATAATGATAGAAACTGTAAAACCCATACTATCATCAATTTCATTAATATACTTAACCAATAAATTAATAATAGAAGGGATATTACCTTATATACCAGAAAGAATCTCTTAACAACATATAATCTCATCCTAATACACATAGGTATTATCATCCCAACATAATAAATACCATAAAGGTTGTTATCCATACATACCCAATAATTTTGAAATACAAATGCTGATAGCAAGGTAATAAGCTTACTATAACACTATTACCTACCACTAGGAATTTCTATAACTTAATACTAATACATTGTCTAACGACTAATCTAATGAGCTATCATCATAACCACTTATTAATTTACACATATAAAGGTTAACTTCTAATATAACATCATCAGATGCTTTTAAAAGCATTTTCAACCCAATATCGAATAACCCTATCATGTCTTTTCCATAATCATATTCATAACAATTTACATTATGGTAAGAAACATCCTTAACATAATAATATTTCATAAATATAATATCAGTACCATATACTACATAACATCAAACTTATATAAAATATATATACATCATATATATAATGATGAGAGTACTAGATGCTTATGACATGATACAAAAAGATAATACATCAAAAATCTCCAAGGTATCCCTCTTTCTCAGGCGTCTGATCCTAGGCAAACAAGATGGTGACGGATGCAGGGTAGCTCCAAACATATGGCCCACTCTTCAGGTCTCACCCTTTATATTCTCACAAAAAGTGACTCCATCATAGCTCAAGGGTGTGGGATGGCCTAAAGGACTAAAATGATGTAGACTCTACAGTGCTAGATCACACCTATGTAAGGGTGACTTGAACATCCCTAGATATTGCATAGAACATACGAAATATGGTGCAGATACTATCCAAATGCTCCTTCCGTATGACTAACATCCGGACCTCAGCTCCTATGGGCTGCACCATAACTCTAAAAACTAGCTCAATGTCCGGATAATGACAAACTATATATCTAACCAACGTCTCTACCTCGGTGACCTTGTAAACCATGGTTGTCTATTGTACAACCATACTCCTCTAAGGTGAACTTAATAAGCTAAACCTAAGCTAAAAAAATCATTTTTAAAATAGAGTGGTAAGTAATTTCATATTAAAATTACCCAGTGAGTAGTTAACTAAACAATAATAATATAAGAGTAGGATTAATCATTTTTAAAGAATAAATGCATAATCACTAATTGTACAAACAGGCTTATAAACAATAATGAAGTTTAATTTCAAAATAATTAAATGAATAAACAATTACATAAATAAATAGTTCAAAGAAATCATCCCTTTTTCTATTATGCTTTGACGTTCATCTCATTTCTTTATGTTATATAAATTATTTCTTAATTATTATACTTCATTCATTTACTAATTTTGTATCATTTGTACGTTATATTCCCTGAAATTAAACTTTCCAAATTCTTATTTGTGATATTCTATTATCAGATTCTTTGAACTGTATATTATACTTTCGTGAGTTAGGTAACTCATTTTCTGTACGCATGTTTTATATTTATTAACTTGTTTCATTTATAACATACAATTTCACCATAATACAATATCTCTAAAAAATATCAATAATATAATCAATTCTCACAACACTCATCATCTCAGCTCAACTTTCTTACTGTCCACACTGACCATTTCATAATTTCAGTTCATAATAATTTCATATGTATACTTTTTAACCACAAGAATTTACCCCAAAGGCATCTCTGAATCCATGCGATGTCCCAAAGATAGTTATTATTTGAGTGGCCAACTCATTCTCAACCTTGCCAAACATATACTCATATATATATATATATATATTTCAATTTCTACAATATTTCAATTTCACCATTGAAGACTCATCCATTATTACGTCGTAAATAGTAATGAAAATATGAAACTTCCACATTTATTATTTATAAGGTACTATTGTGTTGTGTTGTGTTGTTTTTTTCACTACTATTTGTTGGGTGATCCAAATGATTGAATAAAAACAAACAGACTCTTTTCATGAACTCATAACAGTACAAAAATACAGAGCTGGTTTCTTGTTCACATTTTTAGATCTTAATATTTAGATATCTAGTTGTTTTTGCTGTGTTTCCATGTGGGTGTCCTCGTACATATCCATGGAATTGTGATTTTTATATTCGAGCCATGACCCATGCATACAGCAAATTCCAGCAAAGTATGCTTTTTTGTAATAACACTTTCTTAGATCTTTGTTATTCATCTATATGGTCCACTTACCATATTTCTTGGTATCTATATAGGTATCCAATTAATATGCACCTTAGAACTATCTATCTTGCACACATAATTTTAATTTCTTGGAACACTAGAGCGTCATAATAAACACATTATATCATGACCAATAAATTGAGATATGCATTTGTTGTTAAATTATAAATGTCTCTGTATATATATATATATATATATATATATATATATATATATATATATATATATATATATGTATGTATGTATGTATGTATATATGTATGTATATATGTATATGTCTCTTATGTATTTATATAATAATGTTCATATTTTATCTCATTACTTTTCTTGTCTCATTAAAGTTTATAAAAACTTAATTTATTATCATTTCATTTGACGAATTTAGTCTCTTTGTCTGAGACTTGAGAATTATACTACATATCATATGTGTTTGAAACATAGTATTATTCAAATCTTAATTTTTATTTCATTCCTTATATTCTAAGTAATTTTCATTGTTTCAATTGTTCATGCGTATTTTCCAATGTTTCAGTTTGAGTTTTCATTCTAAAATTCAAGTTGTTAGACGTAAACAGTGCAAAGGCGAGCTACTGCCCATCATCTACTAAGGCATTGCCTTAGTACAGAGGCACTGCCTCAATGATGAGGCATCGCCTCTCCTCAATGATGTGCTGCCTCAATGGTGATCAGGCGCCGCCTGATTATTATCTGGAACATGACAATTGCAAAAAATTCATGAAATTTTGATTAAAAATACTCATTTTTGCACCCATTTGCCTTAATAACATCTACACTATAAGCTCATACTATCATGAAACCTAAATATATATAAATCAATCCAATTTCTACAATTTGTAGCATCAAATATCCTTAATCATAAATCAAAATTTTCAATAAAAACTGAAATAAAAATAAAGAAATTTAGCCACTCACCTAATTTGATGCACAAATTTGTTAATCTTTATTTTTGTTCAAACCCTAGCTACAGTTGCACTTGCTTTCTTCTCTTTTTCCTCTTTTTCTCCTTCTTTCTCACCTTTCTTCTCTTTTCTTCTTTTCCTTCCGCAGCATTCAACCACTCCACCCTTTTCTTTCCATTTTGGCCCTTTATCTTTCCACTTTTCATTACTAAATCCTTAAACTTATTTCTTTTCACTCTAGTCTTTATTTCCTTACAATTTCATCCCATTTTAAATTTTTAAACTATATTCTTATTATTTCTTTTTTAAATCAATTCTTCACAACATAACATTTAACATATATAAATAAATTCTTAATCAACCACTTATATCTCATTAATAAAATTTTAAGAATATGGATGTTATAATTTTCTCCTCCTAAAAGAAATTTTTTCCTCAAAATTTGTACAAGTTTATAATCCATTACAAAAGGCCTGGATATTGCTATTTAATTTCCTTTTCTCGCTCTTATATAGCTTCCTCCAGTGAATGATTTCTCCATAGCACATTTACTAAAGGAATAACCTTATTTTTAAGCACCTTTTGATCTTTAGCCAAAATATCTACGGGTACTTCTTCATAACTCAAGTTCTATTTTAATTCCAAAGGCTGCTCCTTCAAAACATGTATGGAATCACTTCTCTATCTTCTTAATATGGATACATGAAATACATCATGTACTCCTTCTAAATTAGGTGGTAAAGCTAAATGGTAGGCTACAGGTCCAATACGCTTAATCACCTCGTATGGCCTAATAAACTTTGGACTTAATTTTCCTTGCTTACAAAACCTTATTACACCTTTCCATAGAGATATTTTTAAAAATACCTTATCACCCACATTAAACTCAATGTCAGCTCGCTTAAGATTAATATAAATTCTCTATCTATCCTGAGCTACTTTGAGATTGGCCCTGATTGTTCAAATATTATCAGTAGTTAACCGCACCAATTCAGGATCGAACAATTTTCTTTCTCCCACTTCATCCCAACAAATAGGAGTTCTATAACTCCTACCATACCAAGCTTCAAATGGTGCCATATCCAAACTACTATGATAACTATTATTGTAAGCAAATTCCATTAGTGGCATTTGCTTATCCTAATTTCCACCAAAATCTAAGGCACTAGCTCTCAATATATCTTCTAATATTTATATAATCCTCTCAGATTGTCCATCAGTTTGAGGATGAAATGCAGTACTAAACCTTAATCTAGTACCTAGAGCTTCTTTTAAATTTAGCTAGAATTTTAAGGTAAACCTCATATCATGATCAGATACAATCGATAATGGCATCCATACAACCTTATTATTTTCTTAATGTACAACTCTGCCAACTTATTTAAACTATAACTAATTTTGATAGGTAAGAAATGAGCAAACTTACTCAATCTATCTACGATTACCCATACTGCATCATTTCCTTGCTGAGTCCTTAATAATCCTACCACAAAGTCTATAATTATATATTCTCATTTCTATTTTAGTATTGGCAAAGATTACAATAATGAAGTTGGGTATCTGTGCTCAATTTTAACTTGCTGACAAGTTAAGTATTTGGAAATATACTGTAACACCTGCCTTTTTAGCATACATATTTATGACGTATGAATTACATTTTATGCATAAGGGTTAGTAGACTTTATTTAAGTATAAAATTAGATATAATTGTAGAGAGGGACTACATTGAAAAGAAAGTTTAGAGTTAATTGTTATAATAAAAAGTTTGGAGCTATTGTGTAATTGCCCTATCTCATTAAGGAGCTAGGGAGTAATTGAGAGGATATTTAGTTATAATTACCTTGTTATTATTATTATTATTATTATTATTATTATTATTATTATTATTATTATTATTATTATTATTATTATTATTGATAATTATTCATTATTAGAGGGAGGACTTTTAGGAGGCCAAATGGAGGCATGTGATTGGTTAGGTATATGGGTGTATATGTATATATGTGTTGTGTGTGTTCTGTGTAGAGAATTGGGAGGAAGAAGAGAAGAGAGTTTTTGAGAGATTTTGGTGAGGTTTTGATCTTGATCAAGCTAGCATTTGGGAGGTATTAGAAGTATTTTATATCATTGAAGCTTAATTAGTAAGTTTTTCTTATGTTATTGATTGTTTTTGGTAGAGGTTAGTTGGTTGTAAATTTGGGTATGGGTTCCTCTATTTTTTAGTCCTATTTTTATTGCTCTAACTTGAGCTACAAAGCTCTGATTTGAGTATGGTTAGACTTTCTAGAATCTTCAGAGAGTCTTCTACAACTCTTAAGTCTTGAGTTTGAGCCAAATCTATTGTTAAGTTGGTCGAATTAGACCATATATTTTATTGCTCACTATGTTACACTGTGTGACCTATTATTGCTTAAATTATCATAATTAATTCTCTACATGTGATAATTAGGTAAATTCACTTAGTATTGAAATTAGACTCATATAGGTAGAGTCTGTATAAATTTGGTAATTTTTGGATGTGTGTGTGATTGCTGAAAGCAACATGAACATCATATATTAAACATGCTAACAGCATTGCATGTATGTTGGTTGTGAGTTTTCTTATATTTTGGTTATATAGTGATATCTAGAGTTATAGGACTCTAAATTGAGCAAGGTTAGATGTTCTGGAAACTTCAGAGTATCCTCTACAACTTTTTTGTTTTGAGCTTTAACTGATTCTGCTATTAATACTGATTGGCAGGGCTTTACATTTTCGTACTTATGCTGTCAACTCTGTTTTGCCTATTTTACCTGAGTTGTATCAAAAATTAATAATTAATTCTACATAATTCTAAATCAAGTAATTCTAATTGAAATTTAAAGTAGACTCATGGGTCTAGCTTCAATAATTTTTTTATAATTTTTGGACATGTGTGTGAATTATTTGGGTATATTGAACTTTGAGCATCTAGTTGCCCTTTTGTGATTTAGGGTGAATTGCTATACTTACTTATTTAAATTGGCACATGATTGTGTGTAGGAGTTGATAGAGCTAGAGGAAAGCCTATTCAATAGGGGAAGTTTTTAATTTAAGGAGTTGAAGGCTTGAGGTAAGTAATTATTAACATAATGCTTACATGTAGTAAATTTCAAATAACTATAGATATTTAACTATATTGATTTGTGTATGCAATTTAAGTGGCAAGAATGATGAGTATATATATATATCTATGGATATGTTATTATGAGAAGGCATGATATACATATGGTACATAGTTGGTTTATTTTGGTATACTTTTAGTTTATGAACGGTATATTCTCCGTTTATAATTTGTTATGATTATAAAAATATGTTGAGATGAATTATGAATATTGGTACTTATAAGTGCAAGCCACTTGATGCGGTCTAAATTGATATGCATTGCTTGTGAGAAAAGTGAGTTATAATTTACTATGAGAAATGGAAATGATGAGAATTAAAAAGAGAATGATTGAAATACATGAGCATATTGATTGTGAGTATGAACGGAAATATGCATAATATGAGAATTGTGAGGAATACATGTGTGTGTGGAGATTGAGCTCCACGATCTGAGACTGAGCTGGGTGGAGATTCTTAGATGTGGCCATTTATGTGATATATATATTTACGTGTGAGATCTGAGACTGAGCTGGGCAGAGAGTCTCAGGAATAGCCACAGGTATATGAAAATATAAATATGAAAAATAAAAAAAAAGAAAAAGAAAATAAAAGAAAAGAAAAAGTGAGCCTTGTGCAAAACGTGTGTTGAGAATTTCAGCTGGATACTAACTTGCATAATCATACATTTTTGCATTGCATTATTTATGTATATGAATTATGGATGGCATGTGTAGCATGATTGATGGAAAATGTGTTTATATACATTGATTGTGGGATTATGAATTATGGATTACTTGAAATGGAAAGGTGATTGTGGTTATGTGTTGATGTGTAATTATACACAACTATATGTATATGTTAGCATATTAGTTATTGTTAATAGTATTGAAGTGTTAAATGGTTGTGAAGTATTAGGAGTTTTGTATAATTGAATTTCAGGTTGAGGATACAGGCCGAGACACGGGCGTGTCTCAGACTGTGTTAAGACATGGGCATGTTTAAAGTGGAAATTTTGTCCAGTATGATACACGGGAAAAGACACGGGCAGGCCTTGGCCGTGTCTACATATGAAATTTTAGGCAGTGAGGTACACGGATCGAAATACGGCCGTATTCCAGACTGTGTTCCGATTGTGAATTTTGTCCAGTAGACTACACGGGGAGAGACACGCCCGTGTAATCTATTTATAGAATTTTTTAAATTATTTCATATTAATTAGTTCTTGAGAAGAACTATATGTAATTTTATATTGATAATTGCTTATTGAGTTGCAATCTCATTCCTTTGCAAATTGTGTTTTCAGGGCATAGTTAGCTAGAGTTGAAGTGTACTCGGTAGAGAGCTCAGGTGGGTCCGAGGAAAGCTTGGTGTAGTCGTTTCTATCCACATCATAATAGCATTAAGCATTTTATTTTAACTATAAACATATATTACTTAATATACAATATGAAGTATTTTCAATGTATCGAACAAGGATTTTATGTATATATATATATGAATATCTAATTGAGAAATTTTTTATCATGTCATATATTGATATATATATGAATATCTAATTGAGAAATTTTTTATCATGTCATATGTTGATTATTCATTGGATACACGTGTATGTGGCACTATGTGGGTGCTACACATACTCCGCTATATCCTTTTTCATTCCCTTCATTCCCCTCCACCAATAAAAATAAGGAAATTTAGCCACTCAGCTGATTTGATGCACAAATTTGTTAATCTTTACTCTTGATCAAACTCGAGCCACAATAGCACGTGCCTTCTTCTCTTTCTCTTCTCTTCTTCCTCTTTTTCACCTTCTTCCTCACCTTTCTTCTTTTTTCTTCTTTTCCTTCTGCAACATTCATTACTCCACCCTTTTCTTTCTATTTTGATCCTTCATCTTTCCACTCTTCATCACTAAATCCTTAAACTTATTTCTTTTCACTCTAGTCTTTATTTCCTTACAATTTCATCCCATTTCAAAATTTTAAACTATATTCTTATTATTTCCTTTTTAAATCAATTTTGTACAACATAACAATTAATACATATAAATAAATTTTTAATCTACCCACTACAAGAAAAAAGCAAAATAGAAATTGCCAAATCCGTTTCTAATTCCGTAGCTATTCGTAAATAGCGACGGAATAGAAACGGAAATTTTTAGTTTCAAAAATGCTCGTCGCTAACATGTAGCAACGGATTTTCTCATTCCGTTTCAAAAATTAGCGACGGAATAGAAACAAAAATTCCGTTTCTAAACTCCTAATGAGCGCCACATCATCATAGGACTTTCCGTTAGCGACAGACTCAATTAGAAACGGAATTTCCATTTCTAAATTAGAAACGGAATTTTCCGTTTCTAAATTAGCAACGGAAAATCCATTTCTAAATTAGCAACGGAATTTTCTGTTTCTAATTTAGCAACGGAATTTCCGTTTCTATTTACATAAAAATTGAAACGGACATTCCGTTTCTAAAATTCAAATAGAAATCCCACTTGGTCATAAATGGAAATGGAATTTTCCGTTTCTAATTTTAGAAACAGAAATTCTGCTTCTATTCCGTTGCTATTTAGATAAATATGAAATATAAAAATTAATTAATTTATTCATTAGACAATGCATAAAATATTTTTATTTTAGTTTCAATTTAATTTGCAATTAATTTTTGAAACATAATTTTATATAAATAACACTATAAGAAAAATGTGCATTAGCGAAGGAAAAATAAGGTCGCTAAAAGCATAAAACCAGTTGCTAAAAATCATTAGCGACTAAAAAAGTCCGGTCACAATTGGCTCCGCCGCAAAAAGTCTCGTGCAACTAGAAAAAGCAACCAATCGCAAATGACTTTTAGCGAAAGATTACATTACGGTCGCAAATAAAAAATAATAACGACCGGACAAAACTTAATTGTGACCAAATATACCGTCGCTATTTGAGTGCTACCTGTCACACCCTCCAGGCGTCACATACACGTGTCCAGAACATTAGAATTTTACACATAAATAATAAAATTTTTCACAAAATGAAAGATACTTTATAATTACATATCAAAATATTATTTATACATAGTTTTAAAGTTTACA